>PVKB01000417.1:711497-768211 GCA_004027205.1 Ctenodactylus gundi | reverse complement strand
AAAAAAAAAAAAAAAAAAAAAAAAAAAAAAAAAAAAAAAAAAAAAAAAAAAAAAAAAAAAAAAAAAAAAAAAAAAAAAAAAAAAAAAAAAAAAAAAAAAAAAAAAAAAAAAAAAAAAAAAAAAAAAGGACAAAGGAAAGAAACAAATTGTAACAGATAAAGAAGTTAGGACTTAATGGATTTTAAAAAAAGAAAAACAAATACGTATTTCTTATTCTCAACCTCCTTACATTGCACACCATTCTCAACTTTAAAAACAACTGTAGGTCAAGGCTGTCCACTTTTACTACTCATATTCAACATAATCCTAGAAACTCTTGCCAGAGCAATCAGACAAGAGAGTGAAAGGCAGAAAATACAAATCATATATCAGAAAGCAGGAAGTCAAAAAGTCCTTATTCACAGATGAAATGATTATCTACATAGAAGATCCCCAAAACTCCACCATGAAACTCTTAGAAATAATAAACAAATTCAACCAAATTACAGGATACAAAATCAGTCCTAAAAACTGAATGGCACTCCTCCACAGCAGCAATGAACTCACTGAGAAAGAGATCAGAAGAATAATTCCATTCTCAGTAGCCCATCAAAAAATTAAATATCTAGAAATAAAAGGACCTCCAAGAAAAAAACTATCATACTGAAGAAATATATTGAAGAGGACATTAAAAAATGGAAAGACATCCCCTGTTCTTGGATAGACAGAATTAATATAGTTAAAATGGCTGTACTTCCAAAACTTATATAGAAATTCAAAGCAATTCCTATCAAAATATTAATAATTTTTCACAGAACTTGAAAAAACAATCCTTAAATTCATATGGAATCAAAGGAAACTGAGAATAGCCAAAGCAATCCTGAGTAACAACATAAAAGCCAGTGGCATTATGATTCCAGATGTCAAGCTATATTACAAAGCAACAGTTATAAAATCTGTATGGTACTAGCATAAAAACAGGTTGACCAATGGAACAGAACTAAGGATGCAGAGACAAACTCAAGTGCCCTCAGCTACCTGATCTTTGATAAAGGAACCAAAAGCACACACTGGAAAAAGAATAGCATCTTTAATAAGTGGTGCTGAGAAAATTGGACATCCACCTACAGAAGAATGAATCTAGACACACACCTCTCACCGTGCACCAAAATAAAATCAAAGTGGTTCAAAGACCTAGATAATAAAACTGAAACACTGAACTTCTGGAAGAAAAATTACGTAAAATCTAAAAAAATATAGGCAGAGGCAAGGACTTGTTAAATAAGACACCAACACAAAAGAAACAGACCAATGAATCCAACAATCCAGTTCCAAATTATATATATATATATATATATATATATATATATATATATATATATATATTAGGATGTCAGATAAATCTAGAACAGTGTCTTCAAACTTTTGAGATTGACAGTGCTCCTCCAAGAATCTTAAGAGTATACTTCAAAATTCTATCCACTAAACAACTAGGTTTCTAAGTAAGTATCTTAAGATTTATCTCAAGGTACCTCCTCGAAAGCCTGAATTATCAAAAGACTTACCTTGAGGAAATGAGTGGATGAGAACTCATAAAAATTCTAAGTATGAAAAAAATTGAGTTGGCGTGAGAACCACCGATCTGTACTAAAAGAGACAGCCATCATGCAAAATGAAAAGTAGACTTGGAACACACAATAGTTCATGGGCAGCAAATAAGCTGAGGCTATTTGGTTTCAAATGAGATGTCCTGTTTATGTGCTTGTGTTTAATGAAGGATAAAAGCTGACTAAGAGGACAGAGCCCTGAGCCCAGGAGGTGGAACCAAAACCCTCAAAGGATAATAATCCCCAGCAGGGAAGAAAAATGGTAATGGCAAAGCTGACACCAAGAGCCTGCATGTTTGCTCTCCCTCCTCTTCTCACTGGCTGTGTCTACAGCAGCTTAGCTGGGCCTGTCTTGTCACTAAAAGCTGGGACATAGGGGTGGTAGTAGCAATTTCTCTCCTTCATTCACAGTTCCTAAGAATGAGGCACAGTACTCAAAGAACTGTACCCACAGAACATCATCTTGACTGGATTTAGAAGATAAACACTAGACTTCAAGTAGATGTTTAGGAATCACAGTTTGAGGGACAACAGTGGGTAATCTTTGTACATGAGAAGGACTGAATGGTAGCTGTATGGTTAGGTATGGAAGAGCTCATTTTCTAAAGATGACCACAAAAAACTCTCCTGTGCTGCATGCTTTTCTCACAGTGTGGTTTTGCCATACCTCACCTCAAAACGAGAAGTCCAGGTTCCTTCCCCTTGAATCTGGATAGGATTGTAAACAGAAGTGTTCCGATGTCTCCTCTAAGGCTAGGTCATAAAAACAAAACTGGCGTAATGTTCATCTGATTCTACCGAGGGCTTCTCTTAGAATCCAGCTTACATGCCACAGGAAGCAGAAGCATTTCATGAAGAAGCCCACATGGGGAAAATCTCCACCCCAGCCAGCAGTCCCAGCTGAGCTCTCTGCCAGATAACCAACACTAATTTGCTAGGTGCTTGACTGAACTATTTTGAAGAGAATATTCTTGTCCTCAGTTGAGTCCTATTGTCCTATTGCATGAAGCAGAGACTAAGTGCCTTTTCCACAGCCTTTCTGTGGGTCAGCAGCAGAAATGACTGGAGTCATCATCTTTCTTGTTGCTGGAGCACAATACCTAACATCCAAAATTTAAAGACGGAAAGGCCTAATTTAGCTCATGGTTTCAGAAGGTCAGTCCATGGTAGGCTGGCTCCAACGCACAAATATCATGGTTGAATGGTGTGAGGAGCAATCAGTGATGCTCAGTTCATGGCTGCTGTGAAGCAGTACACAGAAAATGTACAGAAAGGAATGGGCAAGGGACCAGATACAGACCTGAGGGCCACATCCGCGACCCGCTCAGATACACTCAGAAGTGTGTTCCACCAAACCCCTATGCAGATTCCAAAGCTAATCAAGGTGACACTCTATACTAACCACATCTTAAGCCACTAAGCTTTGGGCAGGATATTTTGCAGCAGCAAAGACTTTCTTTGCTGTATTCTATTTCTTTTTTTTTAATGAACTTTCATGAGATAAATCTGACCTCTCCTTTTTACCATTTAAATCTTCAACATGAAACTCTGGGCACTCTGAAGTCATAGATGATTTTTTAATATTAGAATAGCATGAAAAAATTATTGAATAAGCTAATTATCAAAATATTTTGTTCCTGAATCTTTGATAGGCTCTATAATGGAATCTTAGCTCATAAGATATAAATTCTGTGGAACTGAATTACCAACTAATAATACTGCTGATCTCCCTTTAAGGGACTTAGAGAAATTTTTTTTTTTAATTTTTAAAGGCCAAAATTGTTTGCATTTACAAAATGAGAAACAGCTCTGGCAGAAACAATTTGTGACTAACAAAATATAGTGTGAAAAATCTCTATCCCTTTCTTCATAAGCAAATGATTTAATGCTTTGCTTAAGATTTAATAATCTGAGTCTGATACTGAACTATGAATATGAGCATAGTTTTATTTGATTACATAAAAGTATAGAATTACAAGCAATTCCCAGTATCTTAAGGAAGGATAATTTTGGCCATTTCAATTCCTGAGAATATAAAAATTTTCTGTTAATATACGCTTTTTCCTGGATCTTCCTTGACCTCTTCCATAGCACACAACTACTTCCAAACCTTTCCTAACAAATTTCTGGTATTTTCATTCTGTCATTGGTTGGTTGCTACTGCTTACTTCTATTCAAAACAAGTGTTTTCTCTTTCATTATTTGTGTTATATTTTTCATAACAGCCATTTCCTCTATGGAATTTAAAGTGATTGGCACATAGGGTTTTGGTGGTTTGACTGTGTCAACAAATATTTTCCACACACTGCAAGAGCAGAGAGCCACGCGAGAAGGAAGAGATCCCAAGGCACAGACCAGGGCAGCGGCAGCAGAGTCAGTAAGGCTTAGTCAATTTGTAGAAAGGCAAGAAATCAGGGAATCGTGAAAACATCTGTGTCCAGACCACATTCAACTTTACAGATACCCTTTGGGAAATAGGCTGCCCTGGCCTTCCATTTTTAGATTGTTTTCTGACCCCCTGGTCCCAGGCTGTTCTGCTGCTCCCAGTCTCTTACACTGCAACAGTTTTTGTGCTACGATGACTGATTAAAATTGTGTTACAAAAGCTGAGTTAAAATTGAGAAGTTGCCCCTGATCTTTGTACATTACATCAGACTTGAGGAAGGCTGAAGACTATCATAGGAAGTCAATGACTCTATTTACCTTAGCTACATCTAAACCCATTATAGAAATTAATAGATATTCACGCAAGGGAATAGGGGCTGGGATGACACTGGATCTCACATAAAGAGAAGCACAGAGGGCAGTGAGAAAATGTCTGCAGGATTCTTGTTTTAAACGGGTGACAAGACCTCTCAGCAAAAGTGGTGCTTATGCAGGTGAGATCTGAGGCACTTTGAACAGGAACTTAAGAGTCGGAACTCAGATAATTTAAAAACAATTAAGAAATGTTTTATTTATCATACACGTGTGAGAAGGGACTCCTTCAAGAGTGTCAGGACTTCAGCCCCACAAAATCAGAAAAGCACCCAAAATATTCAATATTTTCACTGTAGAGGAATATGATTTCTTGAAATAAATATTTGATGGGAGAAAATAATGAAGCATTTCAATGACTCCTATTGGAGTCATTAAGAGGATTTTAATGACCTCATTATATCTGGTGGATAAGACTCTGAAAAAAATTCATTTTCAGAAAAAAATTTGAAGTTCAGTATATTTAGACATTCACAAAAGGAACAGACCTCCTATAACCAAGACAATTTCAAGTGGTATTAACAGAAAACTTCCAAAAAGTGAGAGTATGGGCTACTCAGCTTCTACTTTGCTAAGAGTCTTAAACATAGGGAAGGGAAATACAGGGAAAAAAAAGAGATAAGAGTACATATAGAGCAAGAAAGAAGAATAAAATGAAAGGAGAAGCAAAAAGTTCGTTCAAACTTTGCTTGTGAAAGTGGATCTCCTTAAAAAGATTTTCTATAATTGGAAGAAGTTCTCATTCTTACAGTATTCTACAGCTGAAAAGCTCTTAGTATCTAACAGAGGTACATGAAATAAATGAGAACTGAATTTTAGGAACAGAAGCTAAACACCATAAAAGGCCTGAAGTATCTTTTCTTAGAAAGGAAAGGATTTTAATTGTGTAAAGTGTTCTCATGAATATTGAATGGATCAGAGAAAGACTAAGCTAAATTTTCAAAATAGATCCCTCACATATCAATGAAGATTACATCATTTAGAAATCTCTGCATATATATATTATCTACTATATCATTCTAAATAGTTTCAACAGAAGCTCCAGCTACATAACTTTGTGACTCCAGGTTATTTTTGTGCTTTTATGCTGTTTAGGGACATTATGCATTGTAGTTCGCCTTAACATATAGATGTGGTATTTTACCATAATGTTAAATCATTTTAATAATGTTCCCCTGATTACATTAGTAATCAATGTCTGTTTATACATATCAGAAAAAAGATAAGCAAAATAAATGTTGTCTATAATAAGATCAGTTCTTACAAGTAATCAATGTTGACATACTTATGATCTCAACAAGCATTTATTTATTCACTTTTCCCAGTTATTCTTTCCATTAGTATACATTTGAGATAAATAATAATTGTACTCAACTTAGGAAATTGGTACACATGTTTATCACTTTTTAATAATTCTAGAGTTCTAGGTCGCTGCTTTAGAATAAAGACAACAGAATCTCTATCCTTGTAGTGTAATGAAAGCAAGAGTAACCTAAGAAGAAATAAATAATATCAAACACTACAAAAATGCTATGAAAAAGACTTACTGGAGAGGGCTAAGAAGACCTTGAGCTAACCCAGAAGGATGGGCCACTTTGACAAGGTCACTCCACGCAACAGTCAACTGATGAGAAGGAATTCAGGAGCATAGGCTAACATAGGAAAATTCTGGACCAAAAGAGATAGAAGGCTAATTTGGCCAGCAGTTCGTGAAAAGAGTCAAGGGAAAAGACGTTGGAGAGGAGGGTAGGGCCTGACTCTGAATCTTGCAAACAATGAAAAGCAACTTGGATTTCATTGTGGAGGTTGATGTCATGGGATCTCTTCTATAAAGAGCTGCCGTTTACAAGTTACATGGCGGGAAATGAGGGTGCAAAGGTAAGGTAAGGACACTTGGCAGGAGGCTGTTGTGGAAATCCAGATAGCTTGGCTGAAGGAATAGTAAGACTGACACAGTGTTTTGGAAGTAGGTGATGGAAATTGCTAGTCGAATAGATCAAAGGATAAAGAAGAGGAAGAAATCAAAGATGATTCATAAGAGTTTCGATCTAAAGAATTGGGGAAACTGTACTTCTATTTACAGAGCAGTGAAAGGTATTAAGTGAAGATCTTTTCAATACAGTATCAAGTACATGATCAAAACAATTTTCTATTTTTCATTAGCTATTAAGGCCCTCGGGGACAAAGTCAGACTTACATTGTATCAACTGGTAACTGAGATTTCTCATCTGTTTTTTATTCAACTAAATGATTCTGATCTCCCAACTTTTTTGTTTCTTTAAGGTCCTATTAAATAGATCAATGATAGGTTTATTTTTTAATAACACAAGATTATATGTTTTGCAGTGCTTGGGTGATGGAATATGATAAATAAAGGTAAATATGTTCCCAACCGAGCAATATTGGAGATCTTGAGATTGATTGAAATTTATACACATCGGCCACTTCTTTTCCTTCTTTTGTTAGGACTGACCTGGGAATTTCATGTGTTTTAATGTGTGCATGTATGAGAGGAGTAGTTTTTCCTATGGACCCAAACAACCTCGTTTATACTAAGAATATTAATCCCTTAATCCACATGCAATCTATGCTTGCCATTTATCTTTCAATATTGAGTGCTTCTGATATACAGAAATATTTAACTTTGGCACAAATTTATCAGTACTTTCCTTCATGATCTCATGCCTATAATGCTATTCCAGCTAGGTGAAGTCACCTACGTATTCTTTTACCATTTATCTTCTCCATCCATTGGGAATATATCAATTATCCCTGAAGGTTTTTTGTCTGTTTGTTTTTGTGGACGTGGGCCCTAGGGATGTGTTCCTCTGCCTTCACAGGAATGACTACACTGTGCCTGACACTTCTGCCTCTCAGTGCTCTGTCCCAGGGTTTTCATATTTCCATGGTGACTCACTTGAGAGGATAAAGCATCCGGCACCCCAGAGCTAGAGATGTCATCTCATCAGCACATATCCCAGAAATAAAACCATGAGATCAATTAAACACATCAAACCAACTCATTAGGGGTGAAAGCAAAACAAAGCCAACCAAGCAATGAAAACAAATGGGAATTAAAACTGAATATAAATAGATATGTAGTTTATCAAGTGGTTTACATATCAGGCAAGATACTTATTTCAAGGATTTCTACCAAAAGGAACTGGGAATTCCTAAATAAATGTGCAATTCCAGGTCTAATGCAGGGGAAGCACAAAATGAGTTTGAATATTATAGCTCAGGAAACAACAGTTCATGACTTAGTAAAAAAATATGTATAATCTGGTTTAAACAAAATCACATTGGAAGGAAACAAAACAGAGCAAAACAAACAAAAAGCTATCAGTTCTTCATGTTAAGAGAGCTACAGGGAAAGTCAACCTTGCAAAAGATTTTCAGTTAATAGACACAGAAGTAAAGACAGACTTCATACTTTTAAAAACTTAAAATATAAACAAATCCAATTCCAATACATTTGTATAAACATTTGATATTTTATATACTCTGAAACAAAACTGTCTTTTTTCAAAATAGGTAATATTTCCTGTCAAGATTCAGAATTGTACACACAGAGGAGAAAATATCTTGACAGCACTTGGTTCAATCGGGTGAAGAACAGTTCAGATCGTGCACTAACAGCCTCCCCTCTTGGCCACATAAACAACTGTATTTCTGTGTTGTACACAATCACTCTAGTGCACATTCTGAAGGGGTGTGAGTGAGCCCCAGCATGCCCTACCAACACTCCGGGCACTCCGATTGCTTCTGACCACACGGAGGAGGAGGCAGTGAGGATGCGCAGGACACAGTGGGGAAGTTAACCCGGTAGAGGGAGAATCTAGACAGTTCGCTGACGCTGCATGAGTGAGTCAACTCTTCCGGTGGCTTCCAGGGTTCCTACGGGGAATACCTCGATCTGGCCACAGGTTCAATGAAGAAGAGGCAATGGAGAACCTGAATTATTCACCAGCAGGTTGAAGACTTGTACCAAGGAACTTTCTGTCCAAAACTAAATAGCCTCAACACATTCTAAAAGCAGGTGCTGATGGGAAATATAAGTATTCCTTGTTGCCATAAAGTTCTTGGCCAACCCTAAATAATACGGTACTTTACCCACTAGATCATATGCTCTCTTGTAGCAGTGAATGTGGTTTTTCAGCTGTTTATGGTGAATGGAAAACTTGGCCAGAGTCTCACTCCTTCTATTCACACATAAGACAATGCAGGTTCACAGCTTTTTATGTGAAGACATAGGCCTTATTTCCCTCTCTTCACAGAGAGGCTGACTTTATGACCTCTTCCCAATAATCCCATGCATCTCAGGTCATGCTGATGTAGTTCCAAGTGTAGTTTCTAGTAGCTATCATGTTCTTGAAGATTACAAACACGTGTGTGCACACACACACACAAACACACACACACACACACACACACACACACACACACACACACACACTGACCACTTTAATGAAAGACAAGCAGCAGAAGCCCTTCCAGGCTGTCACCTCAGCTGACCCAAAAGCAAACTGCAAATGCCGGAGGAAGACAAGCCAACACCAGAAGACAAATTCAGTTTAGTCCAGCCAAAATGCCAACTTTAATTGTGAGCAAAATGAATGGCTGTGATTTTGAGCCATAAAATTTAGGGATGGTTTATTTTGCAGCAAAAAAAAAAAAAAAGGCTAACTGATATAGCACTACCCCTAGTGACTGCTACAGGACTGGGCATTTAAAAAGTTAGATAAAACGTTAGATAAAAAGTCACTCAGGTTAACTGATTTAATACAATGCTCACTGTGTGCCAGTGCTGCGCTAAGTACTAGGACAGAGAGAGTAGATGTGGTCCCTGTCATCGGGAAGCTCAGAAGCTACCAAAAGAGACAAACGTTTATGTGGTGTTTCTGCAAGGCATGGTTGTCATTCCTAATAGCTGTATGTAGCGCTCTGTGCGAGAGGCACGGGATGCCAGTCTACAAGGCACATACTGATGGAGGGAAGGGGGTTAATCTTACTTCAAACTTACAGTCTATTTTGCCTTTGTGATGTGACACCAACAGCTGCCAGCTGCTACCTGTAATACTTCCTTGAGTGGTGACCATTTGCCAGCCTCTTTCTTGGGAACAAGAACACTCCCTTCCTTCTGTGATCGTAAGATTTGGGTGGAACAGACCAGGAGGGCTACCCCTGATCCAGGTCTAGCCCGATCTGTTCTTCTCTTGCACAAAGTGAGCATTCCTGGATGAAAAGGTCACCTGAGGCAGGCCACTGAGGAGCAGAAGGTTAGACAAGGATTGGTGTCGACATGACCTGCAGGGATCCTTCCCTCCTGGAGAAGGCCTGCTGTGAGGACCAAGTCCGCACTTAGCAGCAGTCCTCTCTCCGCCTTCACAAGCAGGGAGCCCACAGCCTAGAGGAATCCAGCACAAAAAACAGAAAACCAAAGTGTTCTGGAGACCCAGAAAGCATGTCTGTCCCTGGAATATCTCACACACTGAGCCAATAAATTCTTGGTTTGGTTTTTCTTTTCAGGATGGTTATTACTGGTTTTTATATCATCTGAAAAACTAAAGAATCCTGACTAACTTGCCTGTATTTCGATTCACTTCAATTTAACAAACATCAACTGAAGATCTATGGAGAGTCAGACACTGATAAGTTCTAGGGCTGCAAACAAGAACTAAACAGTTTTTTTTCCCCCTGATCTCTTGGGAGTTTTGTGCCTGGCAGTAAAGCCACAGGTTAACTGATCCCTGGCCATTCAGAAATCACAATCTAAGGGTGCTGTCAATCATCCGACCTCACTGCACCAGAACAGTCATGTGAAGGGTCTGACAGGGACTGCTACCCAATTAGTCAGCACACTTAGAAAACATGAACCTGGCAGAACGTTTCACAGACTATTAAGCACAGAATGAAATTATCATTGAGAAGATATCCAACTAGAAGCAGAATGTTTTTAGAACACAACAGTAAATACTTTATTCATAACCCACTGGACTAAAAATAACAAGTGGAAACATAAGCTAGTGACGGTAGAAAACAAATGAGAGCGTGAGACATGCGCACACGGTAATTAGGGAGTTCATGCAGACAAGATGTTTGTATTTTAAAGTGTTTACTTTGAAACTATTCATCAGTGTTCATTTTCAATCTGAAAACAGGAGGCAGGAGCTCACCACTCCATACAAATGTGGACTTACTCGGTTCATAGTGTGACTCAAATACTTGGAGGACATGGGGCATGATGGAGAATGCCATGGCAACATCCTTCGTAAGACCAGATGAGCCAAGCAGGGACATTTCCCCAAAATCTCATCTTAGCATCATTCAGCACTTACAACTGAAAGTAATAACTTTTTAACAAAAAATTTAAAAAGGCACAATAAATCAGCATCTAAATTTTCATAAATCAAATCTGATAGGACTGCCAAGGCTTTCAAGTGTAACAAGAATCCAAGTTTACCTTCAGCCCCCGTTTTCCCGAGTGTCTCAGTTATGTTACCCTGTTCTTCAGGTGCCTTGTGTCCCCAACCCCTATCAAAGTGAGGAGTCCTTGAAAGTCTAAAGGTAATCTTTTTTTCTTTTTCCAAGTTTTAACCATTCCCAATTCTTAAGCATAGAGCAATCACATGCTGGTGTGTAGTTGGAGAAGCAATTTTCCATAGGTGAGACAGACTAGGAAAACTTTGGTTTCCAGTCTACTATGTCACACTAGTCAGAACTAGTAGGATGTAGCTGCATCAACAGGGAATTCGGACTTAATTATCGATAATACTGGTAAGCAAAGGTGACGAACTAGTCAAACCAATCCGAATCAGGATCATAGTTGAGTTACGAAATTTGTACTCTGCTTTCGATTTCCATATGTCCAAGTATAGTTTTGATTTCAAAAATTCTTATTAAAAAAATACCAAGGCTTGCCTGATTCTCCCTAAAGAAAAGGGATTTTTGTCACTCCTGCTCCCAGTATTCTTTGTTCCAGGTGCCGTCAGCCATAAGCTTTTGCTGAGTCAAGGCAGTCCCTTCCCACTGGGCCCCAGGCTTTCACAAAGTTTAGTATCACAGAGCAAACACCCTAAGTAATTCTCAGCAAGGCGTTAATGATTAATAACTTGCTTAATGTGTTGCAGGCTAACACTGGAGCCAATAATACATTTTAAAAGACATAACTTCAAAGGGGAAGGAATGGAATATTACAATGTAATATCAGAGATCAAATCAATTTCCTAGAATGTATTCTGTTATCATTAATGAAAACAGGTCACATTAGCAACGGGTAAATCACCCATCGCCAGTTACCTGTCCTGATAATATTATCTGAGATGTGTCACAATATTCACCGGTTCTCTTAAGAAGGTCCATCACATCTAGTGGATGCTCATAAATATTTTAACAAAGTCTTTGCCTTAGTTGGGAAACTTTAAATAATCAACACAGTACTGAAACAATGAAGATCTAGAAAAAAAATACCAACCAAAGGTAACAATAGGCAACTCATTGTTCAATATCTGTTGCATACGAGGTGCTACATTTTAAATGTCAAATGATACTCCAGAGGCCACTCAAAGAAACCGTGAAAGACAAGCTCTATTCAATAGAAGTAAAATTGTTTTCCATTGTAGGATGGTTACAGGCTGGTACTTGGTGGCTCCTGGTAAGTACGTTATTAAGGCACTTCCAAGTGTATGGAGCTCCCTGGCACACAGGTAACTGTAGGCAATGGCGTGTTTTTTCAGGGGTCTCAGCCTCTCTTAAAAACATCTAGAGCTCAAGGAATTCATATTCAAAATAGTCTTGACCCTTTAGGTTTGTCTTTAACAATAAAAATATCCTCTATTTCCTATTACAAGAAAACACACTTGTTAATCGAAAGTAAGGCAGAGTACTCACGCAAAAATACCACAGCATAGACCCATCGACATCAGTGCTCAAAGGCAAAAATTCTGAAGTTCCCGCGAACTGGCAAATCATTCTTTGATTTACTTGGATTATATGTCTTTTCTCTGAATATCAATTCTTTGAAGACAGAAACTTGTTGTTCACCAAGAATATGCTTTTTTAATGGTAGGAATTTGTCTCTTTACCCTTAACTCTTCATGATATTTTCTATAATGAAACCCTTTAATAGTTTTGACTCTTTCCTTTTAAACTCCAGAGTTTTTTCCTTAAATAGCTTGTGTAAAATTTCTAATAATGGAAAGGGCCAAAGCTGAGTCATCAAGTTCATGTCTAATTTTTCAGCTGAGGATGGCGAGGACTCGCCAAGGGTGACACAGAGGCAGAACAGAAGATCAGATAGGAAGACAGCTCGACTTACATTAATGAGGGAGCTATTTCTGACCCATTTTCCTTAAGTGTCTGAGTCGGACGGTTCCTAGTCTGTGCACTCTGCTGTAGGTTAATCCCCGCGTCAGAAGACAATTTTCTTGTATCAATATCTCATCAGCTCAAATGTTTGCACACAAGCAAAACAAGCCAGAAGTACTTTTGCATAAATTCTCATTTCCTTTTAGAAGGACTATGCAAATTTTTTTGAAAAAGAGGAGGTAGGTTTTCTGACCTCACAGAATCATCTAACTGCTACTCCTAAACTAAGCCTGCAGCAAGGAAAATAGTGTGTGGTCCACTAGCAAGCGCTTATTACAGATATATCTGACCTATCTCTCTCAAGGAACTTGCAAACATCCAACTAATAGGCACTAAATAATTTTCTCAAAGAACCACAACTTTTTAAAACAAGTTACAACTGGATTTTGCACAGCATCATCTCTGATCTGGTGTGATTCACTATTAACAGAATTAACAGAATTTATCAGACCCCCACCCCACCTCCCAGCCAGAATATATATGCAAACCTTCTCTTTTTCTTGCTTTTTGCTGGAAAGCAAAAGCCCAATCATGACACGACCAAGCAACTCCTGTATCCAGGTGAAGCCTTGACCTCCTGCCCGCAGCAGAATCTAACTAACAGCAAAAGGTGTGCAGCTTGACAGCAGTGATGAGCAAGAGGACACTGCGCCTTCTCTATTCCACATCTTCCTCTTCCTGCCTGACCACTAAAGAATCCCAAACCCTCAGCAAACAGCATAATTGGAGTGTGGAAAGGATTCAGGGGAAATCAGAAAGACCCACGTGGGATGAAGTGTGAGGAGCAAGTTTCTATCGTGTTAAGCCATTGACCTTCTGGAGTTCATTTTTTGTATCATTACCAAAACCCCAATGAACACACTGACTTTACTATATCCATCCAGGGTCAAAGTGCTCTTAGTGTCCAAATGGTAACAGCTGCCAACAGGTATGACAAAAACACATCGGTTTTGTTATCAAATCCCTCCTCTGTTATCACGGTCCCGATATCCGTCACAGGCTGGACCATAACTAAGTGCAGCCAGAATTCAGAGTTCTTGGGGTCAAGCTTAGCTAACAGGACTTTATATTCTTTCAATACTGCAGATGAAAAGCTGTTGCGCCTAATCTCAGGCCTCAAGCGTAAATCACATCCCCGGAAGTCTGTAGGGCGCTTCCTGGGGAGGCTTTTTCTTCAGATGTCAACAAAACAACTTTCCTTTTCCATGTGAGGAGACTTACTACTTAGTATGGGGGAAAAGAGCATCAATCCGTGGTACTATTATGAAGAGTTCAGAGAAACTTTATAATCTGCAATAAATAAAGTCCTAACACATGTTTGGATATCCAATGTTCTGAATAAAATGTGCTTCCCTTTTTATTACAAGGTATAATTTATAGCCAATAAACAAAGATTTAAATGATGAATTAAACTCTAATGGAATGCTTACTATCAATTTTCTATCTGTGTATAGAATTCTTACTGATAACAACACTTTATTAAAAGAAAACAAGGAGAAGAGTTGAGCTGTTGCTTGATTCAGGACTAAACGGAGTGAATATGATCAGGAAAGCATGTTTCCTTCAGTGGTGCAAGCCTTTAATGCCAGCACTCTCGAAAGCTGCGGCAAGAGGTCACAAGTTCAAGCCCAGTGTGGAGAACATAGCAATTTAACAAGATCCTTGTATCAAAATGAAAAAAAAAAAAAAAATAAGGGGTTGAATACATAGCTCAGTGTAAAAGATCTGGTATCAAAAAAGAAAAACACTTGAAATAAATCAGAAGCGCAGATTTCCACAAAATTTTTTTTGACTATCCATTTTTAAATTACAGACAGAATGATCAAGCCTGAGATTCTTACACTTCATATCAAAATTTATTTCAAACTCAGACTCTGTTAAATATCAAACATTACTTACATAGATCATATTCTCAAACACATAAGGAATTTCATCCATGTGAAATTTGTGTTATTCTCATCTAATAAGATCAAGTTCCTCAGAGTTTAGTGTAGGAAGGACTTTTCATTTCAAACCATACATAAAAAAACCATGAATGTTTCTTTTCTTGGGAAAAGGTCTGTTTCATTTAACCTGAAAAGTTAGTAAAGTGGTTTTTTCCCCCAGTTATTGAGACCAAATAACTAATTAACTTCCACTGATATTAACTTTCAACCAATTTTGTAGGACTATATTCTTCATGAACCTTTTTTCTTTGTTATATTCAATTTCTCTCTCTCTCTCTCTCTCTCTGTGTGTGTGTGTGTGTGTGTGTGTGTGTGTGTGTGTGTGTGTGTGTATGTGTGTGTGCGCAGATATATATATATATATCTTTTATGGCATGAAATTCTCTGGCTTGTTTTTCTAACTCTTATACATTGCTTGACTTATCTTGGTCTCTCCTTGTTTAAACAACAAATATTTTTTAAAAAGCACATTCACACAATACTACATTATACACTGGGCTCACATCTATGACTTTCTATGGGAAAAACATTCTCATCATATGGCAATACAGGCAAGGATACCATTTTTTAAAATAATTTTATTATGGCAAAAAATTCACATGACATAAAATTCAACATTTTTTGTAAACATGTGAATTCCAAATTTTGTAACACATCAGAACCATGGGGTTTGGGGAATTAGTGAGCACCTATGTCCACCCCTTTTTCAGAGGTTCACCCCTTTCCTAGCTAGCCTTGGCCTCTTCTTCCACCCTGTAATTCATGTTGGAGCCCTCTTACGTTATTAATTTTGTGCATTTCACAAGAGGGACACCTATCTATAGTCAGTCTTTTGTCCTTGGTCCATTTCACTGAGCATTATTGACTCTAGGTAGCCCTATTTTCGTTCAAATGTTTCATATCTTGTCTTTCTGTATGGCTGCACAGTATTACATTGTGTGTAGGTACCACATCTTCTGTAACCATTCCTGTATGGATGGGCAGGCAGGTTGTTTCCAGAATTTGCTATTGTCAATTGTGCTGCTATAAACATGGATATGCATGTGTCTTTTTGGTGTGTTGACTTTTTTTCTTAAGGGAAGTTGCCCAGTAAAGCAGTAGCTGGATTAAATGGAATTTCTATTCCCAGCTTTCTCAGGAACCTCTAGACTGCTTTCCATAATGGTTGTACCTGATTGCACTCCCACCAGCAGTGGAGTAGACTTCCTTTTTTCCACACCCGATAACAACTGTTGGTTTTTTTGAGTTCTTGGTGTAGGCCACTCTCACTGGAGTGAGGTGAAATCTCTGCATTGTTTTTAGGTATTTCTCTGATGTCCAACGATGAACACTTTTTCATATGCTTGTTGGCCATCTGTATTTCTTCTTCTGTGAAGTTTCTTTTCATTTCACCTGACCACTTCTTGATGGGATCATTTATTTGAGGGGGTTTTATGATTTTCAGTTAATCATATATTCTAGATATTAATCCTCTGAAATATTACTGGTATATAATATATTTTCCCACTCTGTGGGTTGTCTCTTCACGTTGCTGATTGTTTCTTTTGCTGTGCAAAAGGTTCTTAAATTTAATGTAGTCCCATTTGTTGATTCTTGCTGAGATTTCTTGTGCAGTTGGTGGTCTGTTGAGAAAATCTTTCCTTTCCCTATGTGTTCAAGGGTTTTACCTATTTTGTTTCCCAGTAAGTCCAGTGTTTCTGTTTTGACAGGACACCATTTCTGTACCTTGATAATTAGCAACTAAAGTAAAAGTGCTCTCTCAGAAGCTCTCCTCTCAATGTAAGAGGACACAATTTTCCATGGGAAATGACAAAGTTAACTTCACTGGTCCCATACCAGGTACAAAGACTCAAACACTAGCATTTTTACAATATACAGTTATCCACCTTCTAAGCATCATGCCTAACATTTTCCACAGTGATTTCTTCATCTACACCACTCGGTGACATTTGAAAACCATAGATTATATTTTTAAAATGTTAGCTAAATATATCCCATTATGGCCTAAAGAAATAAATGACTGGAAATCATTTGAAGTGTTTCTAGCTTTCATTAAAAGCTCTAGTAAAAGTCTATCAAACTGTCATCTATTTAATTCACCATAGTTCTAATTGGCCACCTATTTGTTTATTTGTTAAAGTACTGAGGCTGAGCCAGTGACTCATGCATGCAAGTTGAGTGCTCTACCCCTGAGCTCATTCTATTTTATTTTGAGACAAAACCTTGCTGAGTTAGCCAGGCTGGCTTTGAACTTGTGTTCCTCACATCTCAGCATCTTTAAAAAGTTGGAAAAAGGGGTACACTACTATCTGACTCAGTTTATCATTTATCTAAAGAAATAATCAGAGGATCGATATATTTTATCTAAGACATGCAGTTATTTTGTGTCACACCATCACCATCAATATAATCACTGTGTGTCAATTAAAATACTTAAAAATAAAAACACTGCCAATTAATTGTAGGTTGTCAACAATTTTAAGAAATACTTCAACTTCTTAAATATTAAAATGTGACCTAAAAAGTTCATCTTAGAATCAATCCAATAGGATTCTTGACAGAGAACATGCTAAGATATAATAAATTTATTATAAAAATGTAATATTAGTAGAGTGAAAGATATACTACAGGAAAAGACATTTCTTTGGGATGCCCATTTGTCCCAGTTAATATTACCTACAAAACATGTAATTTTTAAAGTATATTACAGCTTTTAGTGATTTATATCAACTTAAGTAAACTGAATGATCCAAAGGATATAGTATTGTGTATATATATAGATAATGGTAACCCTTGCTCAGAGAGAAAACTAAAAAACAGAATACAGTCAGAAAGAATTTTCACTACTTTCACTTAAAAACGTATGAACTGAGCACATGTTTCAATTATATAAATTTTGAAAATATATTAAGATAGCCCTTCTTCTTTAAAATGAGGGAATAGAATACAGTATGTGAAGAGTTTGATTCTTTTAATTTCCTGTATCAAAAAAACTATGTTCAAGTTATTGCCTACATTTAGAAGTCACTAAAGTATCCGCAATTCAGACTTCAGTGGAGAAAGTACTTTTCCCTTGCAGGATGACAACACTGGGGGTTTTGAAAGAAAAACATCCCCCCTTTTGGACGTGAGGTGTCTGTAGCCCTCTGTCATTGAAAATACCACAGGACATCTTCAGGGGAGGTGGAACTCACCATTTACAACAACGTATGTCTGTTTTCAAGAAAATATTTGGACTTTAACAAGATTATGTATTTTTGATAAAGTCAGGTAATAATATACAAATAAGCACTTCTTGATACAGTCTTGGGTGTCTAAATGGGATGAGAGACCTTTAAGAACACTGTATGCAAAGTTATGAGTAGATGCTATTTTTGTACTTCTAAGGTCTCAGAGACATCTGGAAGCTCCTGGACACAAAGGCCTCTGTCTACCCAGCACTTACCAACTATGGTGCAGTTCTGACTCCAGATACATGGTTACATAGCTTCTTACTTTTCAGTTTTCACCAAGCTGACTCTAGCTAACTGGCACCCTCTGCTTCAGAAAGTTGAACCACAGGTGGGGGTGGTGGGTAAAGATGAGCGAACTGACAGATTTGTGTGGGAAAGTACATACTATCTGTCAGGCTGTCTTTATAAAGCGAGGAAAGGCACTTTATAAAATGAGAAAATCTGACTCAAAAAGCATATACATTCAAGAAAGGACCAAATCAATGCTTTAAAATGTTCCTATCACCTTAAAAGCTACTTTCAGCTTGTGATTCACGATCCTCTTAATGTTCTGCTGTGATGCTGTGTCCAAAAACATACTTTCACAGTACCTACATGGTGTACCTGGCTGGGATTCACATAACAGAGAGCCAGCTCCTCTGCTAGGTGCAGAGGCTCTCTTGCCAGTGTATTTCCATAGGTCCTTCAACCTTCAACCAGGATGTCCACAACGGCACCCCAAGAGAGGCTGGCTTACTTCTCACTGATATAAATTGGCTGTAGCCTTTCTGCACTAATTGAGACGTAGAAGTCTTATGGAAGAATTCCTGCAGGGAATTGTGCAGGGAAGATTGAACAGTACTTTGGTCAGTGACAAGTTAGGTCTGGAGTGACTCTCAGAAATAAAAGCAGATGTGTTGGGTAGGCCACTGGCTAAGTTCACTCTAGAAAGAAAGGACCAGCTTAGAGATGTGCTTCAGTCAGCAGTTTGCATTTAAACAGAAAGCTATGGTATGAGTGAAGAAAGAGAGTCTAGAACAGAGAACTAAGAATTACATATCTGAGATCTGAGGGAAGGTGAGCAGCCAACAGATAAGCCTCAGAGGAAAGAGCAGGAAGAAATCACAATTAATTAACAAGTTAACAAAGGCCTACAAGATGAAGGGGTCCATGGGGGAGAGTCGGCCATGTTAAATGATGCAGAGCTAGCGGGTAGGTTGAGGAAAAAAACCAAACAAAAAAGAACAGAAACCAAGAATCCTTGGTTGAGTTATTTAACCTTCTAGTTTGCTCACTCATAAGATGAATATTTGAATAGTACTTGCCAATGTAGTCATTGTGAGAATGAAATAGGTAAATGTGTATAGTAAACACATGCCTGACACAGTGTGTTTCATACAGAAACTTTGCAGTTTGATGTTGGTGTGCTTTGGATCAAAAATGCCCCACCAAAGTCTCAAGTTTGGAGGCAGGGCCTGGGCAGAAGGGACAGACACTGGGGCATGATCTGGAGGGGCATATTCATATCCCTTTCTCTTCCTTTTTCTCTCTGCTTCTTGCCTACCAAGAGATAAGAGCCTTCCCTCCCCCATCCACATCTACCATGACATTCCTGCCTCCGATCCAACTGCCGCAAACGGTCGAATTAAAACTGGGAGCCATCATAAACTTCTCTTCCTTAAGTTACAAGTGTTGGGAGTTTTGTCCAGGCAATGGGAATGTTATTAATGACATAATTATACTCCTTCCATCATGCATTTATGAAGCATATGCTGAGGCAGAGTACTATCTTGGTGCTTAACAGGAAAACAAACACACAATTCCTATATTTTTAGAACACGTATCACATCATTTTCACAATTGTATTAATCGTTTTGGCTAGGTTTGAGGATGACTAAACCACTTTTTCAAATTATTGAATAAAATGTAGTGGTTAGAGAACTCAGAGATATTTATTTCAATCTTTTGTCTTCTTATATTACCTGATAGCTCTCACTTTCTGCATGTCTTTTTATCTTGTTTTGTGAGAATTTACAAGTACTTTCATCTGGACATCAAAGGTATCACTTTATCTAGAGCAGGTTAATGTGAACCCCAAAATCTTTCTTTAAATGTTCTTCAGTAATGATGAGGAATCAAGTCCAGAGTGCACTGGACTTTCATCCTTAAACAAAAAAGATTTTAAAAGATCACAAATTTCTTTTTGAATAATGAATTCATACACTAAAAGTCAAAGTATGTATTTTATTTGGAGAAGCAGAGGAACAACATTCATGTATTACTAGAAAATTAGTCCATCATGCAATGCTTAACTCATGTATCTGCATATGCAATCACGTATTTAATTAATGATAGTTGTCTTTTTTAGGGTACTTAATAATCCAAGTCCATATTTGTTAACTTCCAGATGAACTAAAGATTGATGGAATTTTAATTTTTTTAATTTTTTTTTTATTTTTGGCACTGGGAATTGAATTCAGGGCCTTCGTATTGAGCTGCCTCTCTAGCACTGTATTTGAGGCAGGATCTCACTGAGTTGGCCAAGCTGGGCTCCAACCTATGTCTCTTTTGCCACAGTCTCTGCAAAGTTCTGGAATTCTAGTCATGGACTACCACAGCAGACCGGTAAAACAATTTCAAACATAAGAAACATAAGAGGCATCATATTGAGAAAAAACAGCAATACGATCACAATTTAACTAATTCTCTACTGTTGTCTCACTAAACTCTCTGCCGTATGACCTTCAAGCCTTTGCCCCAACAACAGACCTAAGTGGGATTTCATTGCCTCAATCTCCACCTGCCACTTTCTTTGCCTTTTAGATGACATCAGCTCAAACGCTGCCAAATGAGCCAAGCACTTGTCAAGGTACTTAAGTTTTCTCCACATGCATGTGGAGCCACATGATGAAATTAGCCTTTTATTACTACGAAGACTCACTATTATCTGAATTTTCTCATTTGTCCTTTAGATTCCCCTTAATATAAACTTCATGAAGAATACAAGAATTGCATTATTGATTGATGGGTGTAGCCTCAAGTTTTCAAGTAGCACTTGGCATGGAACAGATGTTCAATCAATACGTAATGAAACCATATACTCATCTAAACTGTGTGTATAAATTAGTGTTTATAACTTTTCAGGCTCCCCCCCCCCACAAAGACAACCTAATTCATCTGTTTTGTATTGATTTCATTCATATATAGCAAATGTCTTATTGTCTACACAAATCTTCAACTTCTCTTCTGATGAGTCTACAACTGCAAGAATCTTATGTATTTTTTCTCTAAAAACCCTCTCCTGGCCCATTATGGGGGATACATTCCAAAATCCCCTGTGGAGATCTGAAACCACAGTAATTAAAATACTGTATATCTTTTAATGTTATGTTTTTCCTATAATACACACCAAAGATAAAGTTTAATTTTATGAAAAAGACATACAGACTAACAACATTTAAGTTATGTATTAAGTACAGAATCAAACCCCAGCAATAATAAAATAGAATAATAACAGTATATTTTAATAGAAGCGATACTAACATTTTATTTTCTCTTTCCTAATATAATTCTTGGACTATATTTACCCTCCTGGTGACCACATCAAACGTGACAATGCTCGTGTATGAAATAAAATAATTAAGAAAGCTTTTCACCTCTAAAATGAGGGAGCAGAATGCAGTATATAAAGAGTTTGATTCTTTTAATTTACTCGGCTAAAAATTTTGAGTTCAAATTATGTGCAGGTTTTTGCCTACATTTAAAAGTCACTGAGGATCCACCATGCAGACTTCAGTGGAGAAAGTATTTTTCCTTTGGGATGAAAATATTGTGCGTTTTTTCAAAAAAAAAAAAAAACAGCCCCCTTTAGCATATGAGGTATCTGTGGCCCTCTCCCATTGAGAATATCATTGTGCGTCTTCAGGGGAGCTAAAACTCATCATTTAGAATAAGGTATGTTGATTTTCAAGAAAATATTTGGACTTTAACAAGATTATACATTTTTGATAAAGTCAGGTAGTAATATACAAATAAGCATTTCTCAATAGAGTCTTAGATGTCTAAATGGGCTTTTGACAACACTGTATCCAAAGTTAAGAGTAGATGCTATTTTTGTACTTCTAAGTCTCAGAGACATCTGGAAGCTCCTAGACACAAAGGCCTCTGTCTACCCAGCACTTACCAACTATGGTACAGTTATGACTACAGTCACATGGTTACATAGATTTACACATGCGCACAGTCCCTGTCAGAGTAGCCTCTGAGAACAGAGAAGGAAGTCCTGCCTTTTTTGCACTACTTCTGCAGTATTCTTGGATTTAAGGCACTGCAGGATGGAGCAAGAAAAGTCAAGGCCATGCATGTGAGAAACGATTATCAATATAGCCAGCCTGAGCTCCCAAAGAATGTTAATTGAAGGGCTCGAGGCCTGCTCATAGTCGGTGAGGTTCTCTGTTCATGCGGCTGGAATCAGGTGGAGTCCTTTGTTCTTACTCATCAGATCACAGGACGCGGAATGTTATTAATATAATATCATCATTATTAGACTCATCAGTGGCCCAGATTGTAATTAGGAAATAGATCTTAGGATGAGCACCTCCAGCAAGTCCAGGCTCTTTAATGGTGAAGAAAAAATTTTAAAAAAAACATTACCATACTTAGATCCTTTTTTTTGATTTCCTACCATCAGGTACATGGGTTGGGTACATTCTAAATTTCCCCTCCTCTGCGCCACTTTTCTTTTTATTCCTATCAATTATTACTGGTAACAAAGTACTTGACTAACTTCTTATTTCACATACTCTTTATTCTTTTATACTGCAGATAAATGTGAATTCCTCTAGGACAGAAATCTCTGCCTGTTTTATTCATTGGTTTATCCTTCAATTTAGCAGGCCCCACAGTAGACATTAAACACTGGTTGAATAAATGAATGAATGAGTATGTCTCATCAAATTGACTCATTTTTAAAAGTGTGTGCTCCAAAACTCACAATCACACAAATGTGCCATCTCTTAAAGTTGTCACGTTTGGGGACTCGAAGTTCATTTTGGTTATGCCATTATGCCAAATCTAGTTATAATTTACTGAACCTCAGTTTATGAGCTTCATAATGTTAGTCTTACTGTTTCGTAGTTGATTTTTATTTTTTATTATAATAATCATTTTTCAACGAGCATCCATAGAACTTTGTGCCAAATGACCTTTAGTTCTTTCCTTAGGTCAAGTTCATCCCAAAAATAAAAGAAGTGTGATGATTCCTTAGAGAATTAATAAAAACAGAAATCTTTCACTGTGCAATGCCCAGATTGAATAAAGTGAGCCCCAGTAACATTCTATAATGTTAATATTATTGCAGAATGCATATAATGTTTGCAGTAGGACATGTAAGTTTTGCTCCTCAAAAGGCAACTTGATACTCATATTTAACTCTTTTTTATATTTTTGATTTTTACCATATTTTGAAAATTTAATTAAACTTAAAAAATAAGTACCCTGGGCTGGGTAGGACATGACACATGTGGCGGGGAAAGCCATGAAAACTTAGCTATGAACACTTCTCTAGAAGATATTTCACTGGGCTACCTTTTGCAAACAGCTTTTCTTTTTTTCCAATGCAAAATTTTCATGCACTACACGGAAAACACTTGCAAGCCACAGGAGAAGTGCTGTGATGGAGTTCCCCTGCGTGCAGGAGATGCGTGTGAGAGAGGCTTGGTGGCCGCAGCTTCGCCACAGGCAGGCCCGCTCTCTGCCCTCCAGGCACCCGTGCTTTCTTGCAATCACTGCGCCACTCTGTTCTGTGGTCCTACTGCTTCAGCATCTTTCTTTGCAAACAGCTCTTTTCTCTGCTGACTGTACTGTCCCCCACAGTGGTAGTCAGGATGGAGTTTCAACTTGACTGACTTTGGCCTGTGCCCCAGAGACTGGTGGGGCACACTATCAGGGGCATTTGAGTGAGTCATAGAAGCATGCCCTTAGGCTCATATATGAAAGGCTTGGTCCCAAACACAACACTGTTCAGAGGTGGGGCTTTTGGAATGTGACTGGACCATAGACAGTCTCAGTCACTTAATGACCCATGGAAAGATTCTTAATTTTAAGGCATTACCATGAAGTGAGAGAAACCTTGGAGGTGAGATCTAATTGAAGGCCATGGGTCAAGAAGACACTATGACTTGTCCCTGGCCCTTTCTCTTCCATTCTCTGATTTCTAGATGTCATAAAGCTAGCTCCTTTCCTCCATGCTTTTTGGCCATGATTTTCTACCTTATCCCAGTCCAGAACAGTGAAGCCATCCAACCACAAACTGAGACTCCTGAAAGTATAAGCCAAAAGAGACCTTTTCTACTTTAATTGCCTTTCTCAGGTAGCTTGCTAAAGCAACAAAAGCCCAACAAACACAATACGGTTCCCAAAGTAATCCTGGAAACACAAGGGCAGCAGTAATGGGTATTTGATCATCATGGTCTCTCCAACACCTGAACAAGGAGATGCTCAACAAAACAATCACTCATTTGTATGTTCACTTCTCAAGTGCTGAATATCAGCTAGAAACCAACAAAGAGTAAAGAAAATGAGAGCATGAACATTTCTGGCTTCTGAGCAAGCTCCTCCCTACAACTGAAGGACTTATATGAAAAGCATCATGCCTAATTACCTGATCCCTTTAAAGAAGTTCTGACTTATGATTTGATCATATATCCTGAACCTTTTATAGGAAATAGTATAACAAATATTCATTAGAACAGTCTATCTGTAGCTTTTGCAAAGACATCAGTTAAAAATCTATTATCTACAATTAAGCTCCATGCACTAAGATTGTCATGAATTTATGTGTTTTCCATTTGAATGAGAACTGCATAAGTCCCATCTCTTTCTACTTTTTCTTGTCAAAAGAAAAGATTGGGCCAAAGTTGGGGATCTTGTAATAATAATCAAAATAATAACTAATGCATACTTGGCACTTATTTTTCATGTTTCTCAGATTCTCTGAATCCATTTTTGATTTATTCTTTAATTATACTGGCAGAATATTTTAATACTCCAGGAAGTTTCATACCTATTCTGTAAAAAGAAGAACTGGAAACAAGAAAGTGCAGATCATTATATTTTTCCAATATTAAATGTTTTAATCATTTTGGTAAGTGTATGCTTCTTGGAACTATTTTTTTAAATATCTTGGGTTATTAAATATATTTCACTAAAAGTATCTGAACATCTAATCTGGACTCAACCCTAATACACGTATAAGCTCATGTATTGCAGGTGAGGTTATACACAAAATAATGAGATTAAATGTGTCGGCGTTGCTTTGTTGTACCACTACAACTTAGCGCTTGAAACCACAAACACTTCCCAGCTCAGCAGGCTCTGGGTTGGCACCTTGAGCTGGTTTCCACTGGACAGTTCTCTTGCTAGACGCCATCATGCAGCTGCGACCCGCTATCTTCAGGTGGGTCTGGATACCACCAAGAGAGTCTCATGAACTGGTGCTAGCTATTGGCTAAGGCAGGAATTTCTAACAGACTAGCTTGGGTTTCTTTGCACATAAGGCAGATTCTAAAAGCAGCAGGAAACTTTTCCAATGCTGAAGTGCTTTTTCAAGGTTTTGGTTTTTAAACATTGGTAATATCTTACTGTTCAAAGAAAATCACATGGTCAAGTTCCAAGAAAGGTTAAAGTACTGAGAGAGGTAGACCTGATTAATTGGAAGCTAGTACTGTGCCACTTTACAATGGGTATGATAAATTAACTGCAATCATCTTTATTCTCAATTTTCAAACTATGCTATTATTGTGGTTTCTCCTTTTGATAAAATAGTAGACAATGCCTGGACAGCAGTTGTGGTTTACAATAACCTCTGTTACGTTGCTTTTCTAGGATTTTGATTTATTTCTGCCTGATGGCAAAAAAGTATTTCCTTCTTTTTCTTTTTTCAAAATTAGAAAAAGAAGGCCAGACTCAGACACCAAGGTATGAGAAAATCAATATTTCATTAGATCACTTCCAAGACCAGTGCAGAGAAATAACATTGAAGATAAAAAAATACCTAATTTACACAGGAAACAGACATGGATGCATTGTCTATAGCCAAGAAAAATATATTAAGTTAAAATAAAAACATGCCTCAATGTATCATGTAGGAACAAGAAATATCAAGAGATCACAAAATATATATTATGATAGTAATTCAAAGATATTAGAGGTTATAACTTATTATTTATAATCTGAATTCTAAAAGTCCTCAGAAAAAAGTGCTTTAAAATACCATTGAGTTTAGTGAACATTCTAGTGTTGTTGTCCAATAATCTGAGATAAAACCACAGCCTGGTATAAGATTTAAAGCATTTCTTCCAGCACTATGTCTTTCAAAGGACAACATAAACATTTAGATCCAGGCTCTAGCACGCACTTGGATGTTTGCCTTAGAGTAAGTTCTAGTGTAACTGGAGACCCGAAAAATACATTCCTAATCTAGTTCATCATTCTCATTTCCCACACAGCACGAGTCCCCTGTTCTCCAAAAACATTTAAACACTTGATTCTTCCACATGTGTGCACCTTGATAACCACCATTCCTCTCCCCCAACATCCCTCTCCTTTAACCCCTGCACTTTGTTTCTTCCACATTCACAAAATGGCTCTCCTCCAGGTGTCCGCACCCCTCCCGAAGGCCCCCAAGTAGAGATGACTCCTTCCTGGGCTCTTTCTTTGTTCCTAGGCAGTTCTTGTTAGTGCATGGCTGTTTTATTAGGCCGATGGCTCTGCTCACTCAGTAAGAACCCAGATTGGGGACCTCAGGTCTTCGAAGTCAGCCCAAACTATCTTGTTGAACTATACGAAAGAGTGAACAGGGAAGGTGAAATGGGAAGAGGGAGAAAGTAAATCAAGGAGGAAGAAATTGGGGAAGAAAGGGAGATTGGGTGGAGGCAAGCCAAGGGGAAGGGTGAGTGCTAGCTCTCACCCAGCTTAGAAGACACCTTCTTGTAAGTATTTTGGTTTTCTGTTTTTTTTGTTTTGTTTTGTTTTGTTTTTGGGGGGTGGGGGCTGTGTTTGTATAATACTGTGGTCCAAACTCAGGCCCTTTCATTTGTTTTCTTTTATTTCTTTTTTCATTTCTTTCTTTTCTTTCTTCTTTATCTCTCCTTTCTTTCATTATCTATCTATTTACCTACCTACCTGCGTACTATCATCTCTCTTTCGCCTATTGAGACAGGATCATGCTAAATTGCCTAAGCTAGACTTGAGTTTGTGATCCTCCAGCATCAGTAACCCAGAACGCCGAGATTACCAGCAGGCATAACCATGCCCGGATTTGGCTGAAGAATTCCTTTTTTTTTTTTTACATATACATTATCTTTTTAATGTAAAAATAATTTTATAAGGCAAGCACTCTTATTATTCCTATTTCTCAGGTTAGAAAACAACTGAGTCACAGAGATGCCAAACACATGGTCTAGAATTTCAAGTAGAAGGAGGCAAGGTAAGAATATTAACAAATGTTGAGACACCCTCAACACAGAATAATATTCACCTAGCATTCCTGCCTCAGAATGGTCTGTATTTTACAAGTGTTAACTCCAATCTTTTGCTTAGAACTGCCTCCCAATCAGTCTCTTCCAGACTATAATCAAGAAAAAAACATATTTTGTAAAGGCGGTTTGTGAGTATGTCCCATTTATTCATCTAGACAGCGTAGATTTTAAACCTCGACAATGAAAGTAATGAGTAAGTATTTGACTTACTCATTTTCAGCTCATAAAAGAAATTCTCTCCCCCAGTTCCTTCAGTGTGACACCCCCAGTTACTTTTGGAGATGTTGTAAGCAATAGCCTTACAGAATTTAGTGCTGCATTGCCTGCTCAGGGCATGGGACCTCGGTCCAGGCTACAAGCAGCAGAGAGCACTGCGTGGGGGAGATGAACCCAGAGATGAAGACAAGGTCTCCGCCAACTCTCAGAACTCCCACCTTCCATTGCTGCTCAGTTTGTAGCTTGTAAAGCTTATCTTGTTCTCAAACCCTCATCAAAAACATGACATCCCCTAACTCAGAGATTAGCTGTGAAGATTACACGAGAGAATGTATGGAAAACTGTTCCATGCCTAAAGAGTAGTAGGTGTTTAATAAATGTCATCATCTACCAGCATCTCCCCAGTGCTATTCCAGGCCATTTCCTTCTGCTCTGTATTCCAGAGAAAGACTTTGGCCTGTTGTAAAGTGTTAATACCTTTCTTCATGAACACCCAACTTTTCTTTTAAGTCTGGACATTATTTAGGATTAGAGACAAAATCTCACTCCCGTCTCAGCAGCTTGTGGAATTCCACTGCTTGTTCATCTCTAAGCCAACGTGGCTTTCATCCCATCTATATTTCTCTTCATCCTGACAATCCGTTTATATTGCCATACAAATTATTATAAGTTGCTTCAAATGTGTACAAGATAAAGCAAAACCAATCAATAAATGAATTATTTTTCTTGTTTCTCTGTCTGCTTGATGATTGAAAAGATTTTTCCTCTAAAGTGGAGAACAAAACCAAGCTGGTTGATCTGAAAGCAACACGGTCATTAAAAAATTTACTGAGGAAGTAGATGAAGATTGAATTGTAGAGAATATGACACTTAACAAAAGCCCTACAGATAACACTAAAAGCCCCAACTGTAGATAAAACTCATGCAATTTAAATGCTTTCAAATTACTTCAAATTTAGTTTTCAATAGAATATCCATTTTTTTCACATTTTGCTGTCTTTTGTAATAATGTCCGGAAATATTCCTCTCTCATTCTCCCAGGGGACAAGCCTGAGCTGGGTCTGGTGGTGTGCTCACCATGGTTATACATCAAGAGGCATTCACAGACATGAGGACCTCTGTTAGGATGATACATGCTCCTGGAGCCGGGTAGGAATGCAGGGAGCATTGACTTCAGCTACAGCACTTGTCACTTGTGTGATGAGAACACAAGGTCTGGGAAATTCATACGGTATGGAGAAGGGGGCAGTAAAGCTGGACAAAATACCTCCTGGAGGTTTTGTCTGTCCACCCATCTGAGGAGCCGTCCGTCCTGTCCCTCCTGCCACCCTGATCCCACTAGCCACACCCATCAGATCACACTGAATTCTTATGACAATTCTTATTATCTTCATATTTTGCCCAGATTTTTTGAACTGTTGCTGTTTCAAGCGTACGATGTAGACCCTGCCCACTGGCTACATAGGCAATTTTCAACTAGTTATGATGTATCTAATTAATACCGTCATCAGTATATTTCCATTAGATTTTTCTGGGGTATTGCACTTGTCAGGGTCATCACCTACGTCTCTTTCTCTGTTTAGCTACACATTATGGACAGACAGATAGACAGAGAGATAAAGATAAATTATTCATAAGAATGCTGATGTGATTGTAGAGTTTACATTTTCAAAATATTTGACATTTGTATGAAATATTCAGATTTTTTTCCTTTCAAATCTCCATTGCTTTAGCATTGATGAAGAAAAAGAATTATGATTCAATGCATCAACAGAAAAGTCAGAACTTCATATTAAAGCCCAAAATACAAATGCCAATAACAGAAAAATTAATGAGGGGATGCTAATTATCAGAAACACTTGTGCCTCAAAACAAAGAAAATAGATCTACATTATCTTGCTCTTCATGTGTTTGTTATTGAGCGGGTTTTGTGAAAGTGTACCCAACAGGAGGAAACAAGGTTGGAGATTTACAGATATTTGCATGGATTTTCTTTTGCGCAAATGCAAATTTCTTAAGGAAATGAAAAGACCTAAAAATTGCAGCATGACACATGAATATGAGCGCAGGTGAGGGCGAATTTGCCTGTTGATTACCTTTGTCTCTCACTTCAGGAACAAGAGAGTTTCTTTTTACATTTTTATTCCTTTTTTTTTCCTCAAAACTATTTTAGCCAAAGGAATCTCAAAAAGGAGTCTCAAAGTCAACCTTAATTTTAAAAGTTAATTAAAAAAAGATAAATGGAACCTGATGGGAGATACAAATTCTCACTGCTTCTATAAGACTAGTTTCTACTTTTAGCTACATACCCAGGAATACAAGTCTGTGTCTGTACAACCCAGACCTATGGAGGCTGTTTCTTCTTGAACACCATGAAATGGTGTTCGAGTAATAAACGGGATGGGCATGATAAGCAATTTTCATACCTATGACCTTTGATTTTTTAAAAAATGGTTTAGAAGAGAACAAACATTAGAAGCCATTGAATTTAGACACTTCCTGTTCACGGAGATCCTCACAGCCATCCTGCTGAGCTTCTTTTCTGTCCTGGAATCCCCTTCTTGAAAGTTCAACTCACCTTCCCACCCACCTGACCCTCTGCCTTCCTCTCGCCCCGAAGCTGTCAGCTGGAGCTATGACTCAGAAATGCGGAAAACTGATTTCATTTCTGAAAAGGGTGAATAAGCTTTTATCTTTGGGAGAGTAATCATTTACCTTCTCCTTAAAATTTTCAATTTGCAAGAATGTGGTTCTGCCATCTGTTCAGACTACAGTCTGTTTTCCAAAGTGCCCACGATCATTCAGGCCCTCGTGTGCAATCTGGAACTTTGTCCACTACTGAAGGCATTTGGGGCCAGTGAGTAACAGGAAAAAATGGGCACAGCTACTTCTTGCATTAATTCTCTGTAGTACAGGCCAAAGCTTGAGAGGAATTTCTCATCAAGCAGAATGTTTTACATACAAATTTTAAAAGCACACAAGTATCTCGAGAATTTGAAAATGTTCAAGGCAAAAGCTATGCCTTTTTGGTTAATCCCTAAAAACAACAGTTGTGACAATAAATCTTGACACTGTTATTTTTAAAAACAATTTCATGAGAATGTCCTAGAAAAGACCATGATTCATAGTTTCAGAACGGACTTGTTTCCAACAAGACAAACCCATGGGACAATGTCAAAAATATCATTTATCCTCCTGAGCCTCAGAGTAGTAATTTACCTAAGTCATTTCTGATTCCTAAAATCCTTCAGGATGAGATATATTAAGTAGAAATTTTCATCTCAATTTACTAATTATTAACTCACACAAGTTTTCTTCTGATATTTCAGTAAAATCTCACTGGTTTGATTCCTGAATGCCTGAAGTTATTAACAGAAAGTTAACCTTTGCTTTCATTATGAGCGTTTAAAAGGATTCAATGAAGCAAGTAAAGAAGGAATAATCATTGCAAAGAGAATATCTTCACTACTCAGGAGAATATTTCATGTTACAAATTTTCTGGAATTACCTAAGTTATTCTGGAAAGGTAAATCTACAATGTCTGCCCTACTGGAGAAGACCTCCAGAGTCTACCCTCGTGCACCTGGCTGGGTCCTCTCAGAGCCTGATGCAATTAATTAATTAATTTTTGTTACATTGGGGATGAAACTCAGGGCCTTCAAACTGAGCTACATTCTTGGCCCTTTTTTACAAAAAAAAAAAAAAATCTTTACTTTGGGGCCACTTTGAGTCAATAATGCTCAATGAAATGGACCAAGCACAAAAGACTGAAGATAGAGGGGTGTCCGTCTTATGAAATGCACTAAAATGATGACATAAAAATGTCTCAGATGAATGAGAAGGTAGAAAGAGAAGCAGTGGTCAGCTAAAAAAAGGGGGGAACCTCCGAGAAAGTGGTGGGCATAGACGATCACTGATTCCCCAAACTTCACATCTCTAATGTGTTATAGAACTTGAAATTCAAGTATTTATAAAAAATAATTAAGTAATTAATTTAAAAAGAAAACTAGGGAACAAAAGGGGCAATTTCTAAAGGGCAGTCTGCCAATGAAGCTGTGCTAGCATTTAGAATTTTTTTATATATACTCTTAAAACAGATGAGATTTGTTCTGTTAGTTTGTTGTGAAGGGAAGTAACATAAAATATCTTAACCCTTGTCATTTTATTTTTATAAAATGTCTCTTTTGAAATTTAGGCAATATCCCCATTTAAATATTCTGTGTCTATGTGCCTGTATGTACTGTCCAAGTCCAACAAAATATAGAGAAACCTTCTTGAAAAAAGTAAAATGATTTGGAGAATTAGAAAATTATATTTATTAAGAATTAACATTAAAAATGATTCAAAATCTCCTTGAAAAACATTGTTTGGAGGATTAAAAAAAAAAGAGATCCTTATTTCAAAACAGGATTCTACTGAGTCACTAAGTCACACAAGCAGGTTCCAAACTTGTAACCCTCTCGCCTCAGCCTCTCAGACTGCAGGATTACAGGTCTGTGTCACTGAGCCTGGCCTTGGTTTAGCTTAGAATGCAGCTGTAAGTACACAACGAACTCAGAGTTTGACTTGCTTATGAGAACTAAGGCCTAAACGTCTTCACTGCAGTTCCTTTTTTTCCGCTATCTGATACTGAGGTGTCACGAGCACATCTTCTTGTCTCAGGATCCGGATCCCTTCTCACTTTTCATCCTATTGTCTTGATTTCCCTTCTTTTCTTTTTTACTATTTCTTTTTTAGTTTTCTTTTTTCACCCTTCCTTCCATTCTATGTTTTTCATATACCAGTGGTACTTTTCATATATAAATACAAATTTTACCTTCACTTAAATCAAGATTTTTAGTAGGGCAGCCTCAGTATCTACCATAGGCAGTAAGCTATCAGGCTAAAATGTTTCTTTCTTTTGAAAAACTATTCATGAAGACTACAACAAAACTGATTTGAATAAACACATTAAACCTTTACTAAAGACTAATTCTTTTAATGACAATCATTTATTGCATGCTTGAAAATGTTTTTGTAAAACAGCCAAAATAGAAAATATTCTTCTCTAAACATACATATTTTTCCTTCATTTTTTCAAATAGCATTGTCATTAGACCTTCTCCCATTCTGTCTCTTTATTATAAAATTAATCGTCTAACATCTAATTCAGGTCTCATGAAGTTTGCATATATAGTTAACTTCAGCTATTACAGATTTAATAATACAGATGTTAGCTTGGTCATTGTCTCTACAAAGATATCATGTGACTCTTCCCTTGCCGAGTCTCCAGTTCACACAATCATGGCTTAATGTGTACCTCTATTGTTATCATTAATCTGACCTGTCTGCCAAGAATCAAACCTAACAGGAAATGTAATCACTTCTCACAATAAATCTTGAGTTTATAATTAGAAGTCAAACATGATATTTCTAAAGAAAGAGTAAATCCCCAACACTCTGGGGAATTTTCTTTTTCTTCTGGGCCTATGTCATATTTCTCTACAGATACATGTGATCAAAACATCCAGTTCCCAGAAACTGAGAATTGTAATTATCTTTTTCATTATTACAGTCACTATGAGTAAAGAAAGAAAATAAATACAATATAAGCAGTGACTGGATATCAGAACATAATTATGACAATTCAACCTTTAAGTTAAGCTTTCTGCTTAATACAAAAAAAATTCAAATCAAAATTCAGAATCTATTTACGCAGAACTAAGAGCAATAAAGAGCTCTTGGCCTCAGGCCAGTGATTACCAGGATCTGTCACCACGGGTCAGTGCAGACAGCAAGAAACCCTCATTATCCAATGACACAAAGTGATATTTAAAAAAAGAGAGAGAAATGACATGGCAAGAGATAGGAATCATACAACCCCTAGAGTGATGCACGTGAATGAACAAGAAACTACTGCTCCAAGCATGACAGTAGATGTGGAAGAGAAATATGAACTATCCACATCACCGTGCAAACAGAAGAGACCATTTTCCCCAATGACAAGAAAATTAAAATCCCAACAGGAAAGACAGAAGAATCGATGGCCAAAAAGTCACCATGCACAAGGTAATTTCTTTAGCGATTCTTCGCGGGAAACAGCTCTACTGGCATCAATGGCCTCCCGGGGTTTAAAAAAATTACCTAACAGGCTTTATATTAGTCAGCTTCTCTACACATAATCTATCTTGCAATGAAGTTGTTGAGGAGCTTTCAACATGCAGAAACAACATTTCTAATCAAGTGCGGTGGTGTGTGCCTGTATTCGTGGCACTCCAAGAGGCTGAGGCAGAAGGATCGCAAGTTCGATCTCAGAGCAGGTAAGTTAGCAACTTGGTGAGACCCTATCTCATAACCGAAACTAAAAAACAGGTTGGTGAATGCAGCCCTGGGCTTGATTTCTAGCACCATCACACACAAAAGAAATAAATAATATTTCTAGGAATCGGATTCTCACCTTCTCAGGTAGTGAAAGGAATGTTTTACATTTGCAATGATTTCTAATTAAAACTTTCTAAGCTAGCTAATCCCTTTCCCACATTTGCTTTAAGTGCCTAAAATAATGATGACAATTTAAACTGTTGCTCAAGGATAAAAAGTTATAACTGTATTTATTTTATTAATGTTCTAATTATGTCTACTTTCTAATGTCTTTCAACAGGAAACACTAACTTCTGTGCATTACTAAGCTATAACTTATCTCAACCTCTTGCTAAAAATTATTTCCTTATAAATTGGTCATTTTGGAAAAAGATAATTTTTATGCTATGGTGCTAAGAATCAATGAACTCTTCATGAAACCTACAAGGTAAAACTTCTACTTAACTAAGACGTTTTCTCATTTGTGATCTTATCCAGTTACTTTTGATTTAAAACAAAGAAATCAAACTAACAACAACAAAAAGATTCAACATAGATAAACTGAAATCTTGCAACTAGGAAATGTGGTTACTGTACTACAAAAGCATAAGAATTAGAATTACTTAGCATTTCTCCTAAGAAAGTGTAAAGGACACTCAAGTTCAACTGAATTTCTGTATGTCTAAAGGTTGCAACATCTAGAATTGACACCATAAAATCTACACACACACACTCGAATACGATATCACTGCATTAAGGTTATTGCCATATGGTAGCTTTTAAAGGGACCACAATTTCATAACTAAGGCAAACAGAAGAACTTAGCCAAAAAGGACTTAGCAGTTAAAAACAGTTTATTGCAGCCTAGAAGTGATGCCCTTGGACTCATGCAGGCTACATCTCCATTTCTGTCTGTTTGATTCCTTATTTCCGTCTCCTCTGATTTGCCTACTAAGATTACCAGATCCCACCATTTGCCCCTTGTATTAATTTTAAACAAAAACTTTTTCAAAGATCTTCTTTGTGTCCCTTCCTTAGTCCTTTAATTCAATGGCCCCCTCTAACCAAAGAGGCCAGAATTATCCGAATGGTCCCTCACCACTGTCCCGTACACATGCATACATACACACACCCCACCCCGGCACACACACACAAACATGTACTGCCTAGCAACATCCTTATGGCTTTCTCTGGAGCCAACCTGTAGTTGTTAATGCCAACATCTGTCCAAAGTTTTACAGCTGAATATACTAGTTTATAGCCAATGATAATACTTTGCCATTTTTCTTTAAACTGCTTAAACAGAAGAGGAGGAAGTGAGATTTGGATTATAAATGCAATTAGAACCAGTTTTTTTAATTTTAAATCATTCAGTATAATCAAAACAGTATAAATAAAAATTGAACCAAAGCCTGAACATTGTGTCAGCTGCTCATGACCAACCTCAGAAGAGTCAATGGGAATTCAGAAACAGAAGATGAAATGGTTTGGATTCATTCCTAATTTAAATCTGATCAAAACACCAGGATCATTCCAGATTCTATTCCACTATTTTGCATCTCCAAATCAGACATGCAATGGAAATGAGCTTGGACAAGAAGACACAGACATGTTAGATTAAATGTCAACAGTCAAAGAGACATACTCCCCATCTGCGGGACCACGTCACTCATGTGCTCTGAGCCTCAACTCTCAGCTTTCCTTTTTGCAGGTTCATTCCAAGATATATGAATAATACCTAGGACGATTCTCCTATATATAAGCCAGGAAATGTTAGCGGATATGGAAGGGGAGCGCTAACTCTGAAAACTGGGAAAGTTTGGACTCAGAGTGTATGTCTACTCTGATTTAGTTTCATTAATGAGGGTTATTATGGTTAAAGTCTATCCATTTGTTTTGTTCTTTTAACAAACATTCATGCAAGACAGGAATAAAAAAACAGTTTGGCTTCGTTCTTTATTTATATCCCTATGTTTGTATGTGGAGTTTGCTAAAAGGAAAAAAATTACCTAATTAATCACCTGCAGGAGGAAATATCATTATGTGCTCTGTGGCTGATTGGCTCAGCTTCCTGATATACCTGCTAAGGACACCAAAGACAGGCATTGGCCCCAGACAGAGTTTCCTATGTGACCAGTCAGCTTACAGAGGGAAGAACAGCCCAGGCTAGGGGTATACACTTGTGAGCACGTAAATCCATCATTTCTACTGAGAGAAAAGTAATAATAAAAGGAAAACTATAGCCACTTTCCTTAACCACCAGCATATCATTATAGAAGTCATTAACAAACACAAGGAATTTAATGGTCCAAACCTGAAATCTGCACCTGTAGGCCAAACACACACTGAACAGTGCCCGGGACAGTGGCCTGAGCCCTGGTGGTACCCTACATTTCCCTACCTGCCCTCTGATCTGCACGTGGACACACAGGCAGAGCTCGAAGCGAGAGGAAGCGCTCCCAACCATCAAAGTCTGCAAGAAGCTCAACAGACTCTACTCAAGGCAACTGATACGGAAAGTTTTGAAGTGATGGCAAATATGTCCTGAAATCTGCTTTGCGGCATCCTCCCTGAGGAGTGATCAAGGGGCAGCGAGCCAGATGCTTTCCCATAAGAGGAAAGGCAACATTTCTGAGCCAGGAATGTCTGCAAGATGCTGAAGCCTCATTAGGAACCAGCTTTGTTTTTAAGGTTTTTTTTTTTTTCCTTTCTAAAGAGAATGAGTAACCACAAAGGTCTTTATTGCACTTCTAAAATAATATTTCAGAAACAATATTTTTATGTCTCGTCTCTGAAAAGCATGCCAAGAAAAAATGTCTAATAATTTTTAAGGATAAAAAGTTCCCTTTTTGATGAAATACACTTACCATTTTCATCCAGTATAATCTGATCCCTTAAAAATGATGTTGTAGAAGAACCTCTGATAGCTTTGTTCTGCTACTGTACATCTGAGTTGATGATGTGCTTGTCCACGTCCTGTCACACTGCGTCACTCAGACAGGAAGAGACATTTTCAAACACTGTGTCCTCTCAGTGGTGAGCAAGGCCTGTGGCCAGGGCTTGGCTGTTTCTTTTTTCGAGACAGGGTCTCACTCTGTAGTCCAAGTTGGTCCTGAACTCACTATGGAGCCCAAGCTGGCCTTGGACTCACGACAATCCTCCTGCCTCAGCCTCCCGAGTGCTGGGATGACAGGCGTTCGCCACCACGCCTGGCTTATGTGGTGCTGGGAAATCAAACCCGGGTACTTAGCACTTGACTTAGTGCTTGATAAGCATGCACTTCAACCGCTGAGCCATTCCTCCAGCCCCTTGGCTGTTTCTTACTTAACAAATACCTTAGGGTTTAGCGCAGTGCTATCACGAGTGCAGTGTGTTCCTGTACTTTACCAGTAGGAAATTTTATGCCACATACACCTGCAGCTAAGGAACCATCCTCACCCTCTGAGCATATTTCTACTAGATGTTGACTCCCTTGGTACTGCTTTCCTGGTTCATGAAATGAATGGAACGATTTGAACACAATAAGGCCCACAGCTATATAATTCCAACACCTCACATAATGAACAAGACAGTGGCCACCACATCTGCATATTAATAAGGAATAACCTAGCTTAAATAAGCTAACATCCTCAAGGTGAAATTATGTTTGGCTTTCTAACAGCCAAACCAAACAATAAACTGAGGATCTATACAGTTATGGCACCAAATCCTATATGTACTAATTTTTAAAGATGAATGAAAAAACAAACAAAGCTAATAAAAATGTGGGCATCTTAAATTTTATGATATGCCTTTCAGAATGTTAAACACCAGAAGAGTTAGAAAGTATGACGAGAGTGGATATATTTTGTCTTTCTCAGAATTTGCTAGGGTGAACGTCCATAGAAAGTCTTGCAGAAGATTTCTATACATAAACAGTATACTGGGCTGGGAGTATCTCTCAGTGGTTAGAGTGCTAGCCTAACAAGTGCAAGGTCCCGAATTCAATTCCCCAGCATCTTGTAAGCTGGGTGTGGTGTTGCACACCTAGAATACAATTACCCAGGAGGCTGAAGTAGGGAAACTGTTGCAAGTTCGAGGCCAGCCTGGCTACATAGTGAGTTCAGGACTAGTCTGAACTACTGAGTGAGACCACATAAATAAATAAATAAATAAAAGTATATTGGTTAAAGTGTGAGTATATGGAATTTCTTGGCTCATGGGAAGGAGCCCAATTTAGGCACAGTTCTGGGTAGATGTACTTTTCAAATTGAAAGCATAGGGCTCTATAACTGTATAAAGAATATGATGATTAATTTAGAAATGTGAACACAACAGTAGTTACTGGTCATGCCAAATTTTGGGTTAAGCTTTTGTTTTACAGAAAAAATTAATTATTTAGAGGTCTACTCATGTCATACAGCTTATGTAGCAGAAGATTAGAGCAATAGAAAGGGATTGCTCTTCTAGAGTAAAGATGTAGACAGGCAAAGAGATGCAGAGCTGAAGTTAAAGTGGTATTGTGAAGGTCCATGTTGTAAGGAGGCTGAAAATCAGGTTGGGCACATTCTTGTAAGATTTATGGACTTCCAGTCAAGATGGTGGCTGAGTAACAGCACTGCACAATGTCTCCTCATCAACTCACTTAAAAAGTCAAGAAGATAGTTAGAAAAAGTGTCTTTGGTGTAGCTAGAAAACAGAGGAACATCCCCCAAAACTGAAAGGCGACCAGTGGGTGGCCAGAAACTCTGAAGGATTACCGAAACCAGAGGGAAAAAAAAAAAAAAATCCCCATGGCCCAGAAAGTCACTGCAGCCGGCTGCAAATGGCTCCCAGAGGAACACTCACGAGGACCTGAACATCTGACTGAACAGAGCTGGGAGAGGACGGAGCACACAAGAAAGGGAGAAGAGGCTGTGGGCAGGTCAGAAGCAGCTCACTTGGCGCGGCCCCCACAGATCACAAACGAGGTCCAGATGCCAGGACCTCAGCCCGAGGTAAGCGCAGATCCGGAAAAGTGGGAATTATTGGCAGTGGGTGGCCCCAGCCTCAGAAGCACCAACCCGCGGGTGTGTGTACTACAAACACAGTGTGCGCTCCCCCTATAAAAAGGCCCCAGGATCCCAGATCAGAAACGGGGCTCAACAGCTGTCACAGGCAGTGAAGTCAGCAGCAGCCATTCTCTTTCCTGCGCACCAGAGACAGTCAGAGGTAGCAGAACCATGGGGAAACATGGTAACAAATCTTATATGAAAAGATCTGACTCCCCTGGGGAGGGTGCAAGGGGTTCTGAAATTGCAGAACCCAAAGAAGAACCCAAGGAAGAGATGGGCAAGAAGGATGGTGACTTATGGGCCCAGATAGTCAGTGAATTCAAGCAAGAATTAAAGCAGGAATTAAACCAGGAAGCAAAGCAGGAAAAAAAACAGACAGCGCAAGAGCTACAAGTACACTTAGCTAAGCAAAAAGCAAGCCTTGAAAAGAAATTAGAGGAGACCAAAGAAGAAATGGGAAGGGCAGTTACAAATCTCCTACAAAAAGATCTGAAGCCCCAGGAGATGAAGTCAGGGTAAATAAAGATGAATATGGCAAAAATGATGCCAACTTCTGGGCCCAGAAATTCGGTGAATTGAAGCAGGAAATAAAACAGACAGCAGAAGAGCTACACCAACACATTGATAAGCAAAAGGCAAGCCTTCAAAAGCAACTAGAGGAGATCAGAGAAGAAATATACCAGAAGATAATGAAGACAAAAGAAGAAATTAGAGAAGTACACAACAGAGATATAGAAAAATTGAATGCAGTTATTCAGGAAATGAAAAACACACAGGTAATAATAAGCAGCCACTTTAAACAACTTCAGAATAGTATGTCAGACCTAGAAAATAAAGCGACTAAGCTGTAACATACAGGCCACGAAGAATACAAAGTAAATAAAGAAAGCGAGTCATTACAATGGCTGATAGATGATTCAAGGAGAAATAACCTCAGAATTATGGGAATCGCGGAGAAGACTGAGGACAAAACAAAAGGCTTAAAGGACATGTTTAATGAAATAATGGAAGAAAATTTCCCAAATCTAAGAAGAGAAATGAACATGGAAATTTCGCAGGCATATAGAGCATCAAACAACTTTGATCAGAAGAGATCCTCATCACGACACATCATAATTAAAATTCTAGAAACCCAACACAAAGAGAAAATACTAAAAGCGGTACAAGAAAAACAGAAGGTGACCTACAAAGATAAACCAATCAGGACAATGGCAGATTTTTCAATCTTCAATCCAAACTCTAAAAGCAAGGAGATTGTGGAGCAATGTCATCCAAGCACTAAAAAAACATAAATGCCAACCAAGACTGCTATATCCAGCAAAATTATCTTTTAATTTAAAGAGAGAATTTAAAACTTTCCATGACAGAGACAGCTTAAAGGAATTTGCAGCCACTGAGCCCGTATTGCAGAAAAATACTTAAAAGAAACTTGGACAGTGAAAGGGAGACCAACGACACCAATGACCCCAGAGAAAAATTGACAACAGCTACAGGAGAAGGAGCTGAGAAAAAAGTAGGTTAGTAATCAGTGAAATATGAGTAAATAAGATATGAAAGTTAGGAAATTCTGAAATAACTAGATTTGCCTTCATGTCTGTTGCTTTAAGTATATTTATATGGTATAGATTTAAGTTTATTTAATGTAGCAATGGGATATAGTTTTAACTTTGTGTTGTTGTAGCAATTCACTTATTAGGTCACTAATTAAAGTTTATCCTAAGGAAACTGATTGATGTAAAGATAACCTTGTGAATTTACAAATATGCACCTTCCAGTATTCAGCTAAGGCAAGTGAATTTTATTTATTTATTTTCTCTTCTTTCCCAAATTAACTAGTCTTTTGAACTACATGCTTATAATTATTTTCTAGTGTGAACTGGTGGGTAAGGCCAGGTTTAACAATAACAACAAATATGTAGGAAAATATGGAAAAAAAACTTTTGGTGAATATCCCAATGATGGGATTGGTTAGATTCAGAGAGGAGATATCAAGATTTAACTACTGCGAACCCATTAAAGGAACAGGAAGCTGGGGTAGAGTGGTGACTTGAGTGAAATGACTTAGGCGTGGAAGATGAATATGTTAAACACCGTATGGTTTCTTGGACTTGGAAAACCCAGAACACAGACATTCTTTGGAACCATATGAAGTGATAGCTGGAGCCAGGGGAAGGGACAGGGAGGGGTTGGGAGGGTAGAAGATGGGAAGGGATTGTGAAGTCGATGTGATACATAGATGTACGAAACACCCAAATTCATTGTAAATACTATGTATTACATTTGTATATCAATAAAAATAGTGGGAAAAACAGATTTATGAAAAGATTGTTCTACTCGTGTTCAACTATTCTGAGTATAGAATTGCTGCTATTTATATTCAATATTTAAAGATAAAGTAGAATGCATGTGATTGTCTTGATTTGTAATAACTAATAAAAGAGAATTTTAAGTTGAAAAACTTATTTTTGTATCCTGACACTTTAATCCTTAAAAAAATGTTTAATTTTGAACCCCCAAATGGAAGCTGTAACAAAAAAAGTAAAGACTAGCAATCACATATTCCAAGATAGTAGCTTACAAATAAGATTACACAGCCTTCGAAGCGACAGAAGAAGTAAGTTGCATACCTATGGTGGTTAGAATTCTAGCATGACCTCAAAACCCTGAACCCTAGCACTTACCCACTGTGTAACCCTTGCAACTTGCGTGTAGAAGACACCTGTGATGATGTCATCGCCATTCTCTGACTTAGACTCCACTGGATGAATGGATATTTTCATTATATTAAGTACACACTGGTAAACAGTTTTTTCTCACGAGCTTTGATGATATAAGCTGCCATCTTGTGAGCTAGTCACGTGGCAAGGACCTCAGGAGTCCTCTAGAAGATAAGAGCAACCCTGGCCACGCGACAACAAGAAAACAGGAAACTCAGTTCTACAGTCATAAGAAACTGAATTATAACAATGCCCTGAATGAACCTTGACTGTGTGCTGTAGGTGAGAACCACAGTGGTCTGACTACAGCCTGCTGGATTCTGAGCAAAAGGCCTCAAGAAGACAAGCTCTGGTTCCAAACCACTGGAGATCATAAAATAATAAATTTGTGTTATCTTAAGAGGCTAGTTGGTGGTAATTGATTATACAACAAGAAAAAAAAAAACCTAAGATCGAACACCTAGTTTCCCATAATACACTTCAGGGCCAACAAACATAGGCATATCATCTGAACTTCAAAGTAAATTTGATGTATCTGAATCTAATGACCAAACTTTGGAAACCTCTTTTGTGAGTTAATTACCTTGCATGTGTATTAAACAGTACAACGGGTAAGTTTCAACTTATACAATAATCTCTCTTCTCTATCTACCTGACTAAAACTAGTTTTACTGAAAACAATCTTCCACATGTGTTAATGTGTGGATCTGGAATGTTCCCCAAGATCCTCATGTATTTGGGTGTTTTGAAGGACCTGTGGAACCATGCGCTGTTGAGAGGTGAGGCTGGTTGAGCGGGTAGAACACCGGGGCCTGACCTGGAAGGCCAGATCACTGGAGCATGGTTTGGAAGGATACATGCTAGCACTGCACTTCCCTGTTCACTTGGCTTCTTGTCCGCCATGCCCTGAACAGCTCCTCTTCTGTCAGGCCTCTGCCACATGCTTTCACCATTGCTGACTACCCATGAATGGCCTAAGGCCTTCTGACACGGTGAGACAAAATAAATCTTTCCTTCCTTAAGTTGTGGCTGTCAAATATTGTGACTCAATAACAAAAATAAAGCACATAAGGCAGCCTGTTATGCTCCAGAGCGATTTTTTAAACCTTCATTTCCTTCCTTCTCATCTAACACATCCACATTCACATCCAGAAAGAGAGAAAACAAAGAAAACAGTTAAATGGCTCATTGAAAAACACATTATTAATTAGGCTCCAATTTAAGATATCTGGGCTCCTGCCAACATTCAATATATTACCACAAATGATTTTGCCTCCTTTTTAAAATAAACTGTAAATACTTCTACAAAACACAGAAGTTTGTACTTGCATGTCACAGGTCAACTAAAGCCACAGGAAAATTTTAAGTCAAATGCTGAGATTGCTAAGATCTAGGGTACGGATAAATCTTCTGTTGAAATTTTGAAGGAAAAAAAAAAAGCTATGCCTGATTTGCCGTCCTAACTCAAAGTGTAGAAGATGGAAATAGCATGGAATAAGTACTGTATTATGCTGAAAAATGTCTTGTATTTATGCATGTATCTATAGAATAAAACAATACACGTAGGATTTGACATTATCCACAGCTTCAGGCACCCACTGGGGATTTTGGGCATGCTTTTCCCAGCAGATAAGGAAGCAGTACTCTATAGTGAACCTGACATCTGATTCTACATGCACAGACCTACACATAAGAACTGTGACAGCACCTTGCTCTTTTTGTAACCATTGCTAAAATGGCAAACATATTCCATTGGTATTTTTGTCATTACATATTATTGCAAAGCTCAACTTGAGGTTTTAGTCACAGATTATGTTTGATGAATTTTCCTTTTGTGTAATGGAGCCCTTGGAAAAATTATATGACCCCATGTGCACAAATTAAATTAGAGCCTAGCAGAGGAGGAAATTCGGATTATAAGAGAAACATAAAAAAGCCTCTGACAGCTTTTTTGATTACAGGAAACAGTTATGAAAAAAAAATAGATCAAGTGTGTGTTTTGAAGGACACCATTGTTAAAGAAGTAGGAAAAAATAGCATCAAAAAACATTAAGCCTATTCTTAGGAATTTCAAAGGCATTTATTTCAGTTAAAAATCATACGTAATCCTAGATAAATGACAAACTCAAAAGTAAATTTTGTCAGAAATAGTTCATTCTTTCATTAAGACACAGAATTTTTTAGTTCTGATGAGTATTTATCTATGCTCTTGAAAAGATTTTTTTTTTAAATTTTGCTGTCATCTAAAGGCAAACATCTCAGCTTCCAACACATGGAAGTCAAACGACCCCACATCTAGAAAACAATTCAGTCAGAACATCAGATTGTTACTGACCTAGTGTAAAAAGCTCCAAGAAAAATATCGGATTTTCAAACAGCTATTCAGAGAGATTGACCACTAGTTTCAAATCCCAATTACTCAGAGTTTAGGTGATACATATAACGTTTATATTTGATTCATGAGACTATGCTAATAATACATTTAGGTTCCCTAAGCTCTGTTTATTTGTTCATTCACTCATGGTTGGAGATTAGTATGCAGCGAGACTGTACTGTTGTAAAGGAGATACCTAGGAAGAGCATGTGCCACAGGAAAGAAAATAGGCTAAAGTAGCGACCCATGTTTGGCCTGCTTTGCCACTGCATATGCAGTTCACCAAAAAATGACAAATCCATGTTTTGTTTTCAGCAAGCATTTGTGAAGTGCCTATAATATAAGCTCAATGTATTGTGTTAGGCTCGAGGATTAAAAGATGACTGAAACTGCAAACTAGTTCCAGATCATGGGTGTGTGCCTGATACTTTTAGGGATTTTTGTCAATTTACAGAAGCTTAGACCCCATCCAGATCCATTTCATCAGAATTTCTGAGGATGAGAAGCCATATGTTTGAATTCATGCATGTATCACTAGGGAGCTGTGCAGTACACCAAAGTTTGAGTCATTTTTCTGAGAGGCTTACCATGTAGCACAGAAAAACAGGATGTACTATGGAAGAAAAATAAAAAGAGGAAAGCATCAAATTCTACTGGAGAGATTTGAAAGATCTTCTCTTAAGAGGCTGCCTTGAGGAAAAGTCTCAATAATCAAGAAATTCACCTAGCAGATGAGCAGACAGAGGCCACCCACGTGCAAAGCAAGTCAAGAGGACAGCATGGTGTGTTTGGGAAATCCTAAGGAACTAGCTATGGAGGGACAGGAGACAAGTGGAAAGCCCAGGGAAGGTTGGAGGGATAGGTAAAGGAAGTTAGACCTGAGGGGCTCTGTAGGGGCTGCTAGAAATGTCAGTAGTATCTTTCCAGCCAGAAGGAATTAAGACACTTTTGTGGTCAAAAAAATGAGATGATTCAATATATTACAAACAGTGGAGGAGAATCAGAAGGCGGCCAAGGGAGACACATGACGCTTCATGAGAACAACGAGGACTTGAGCTAAAATACAAGGGAAGGGCACGCAGGTCTTTAGGGAATAAAAATGGCCCGTGCAGGGGATATAGAGAAAAGAAGAATTATGAGGTTTTTATTTTTTATCTGGAGCCTGTAGAGAGTACACACATGCTGTACACAGTAATGTCAGGCGACAGAACATCTGCCATGTTCTAGGTACTGTTCAAAGACCTTAATTTCTTCAATCTTGATTCCTGCCTAGAGACAAATATATTTAAAGATCTGCTGACTGAGACACAGAAATGTTGAGTGACTTGCCCAAGGTCACCCTGTAGAGAGTGACAAACCCAGGATCTGAACACAGAAAACCTGGTTTCACGGCCTGTGCTCCTGAATTAGTCTCCTATGGCTGGAGAACATAAGAATCCAATCATTTTGCAAAAAAAGATATTGTGTGTGATCTTTTTGGAAGATGAACCTTCACCCATTGAGATACTCAGGGGACAGCTAGAAATGTGGACCTGAAGGCCAGGGGTCTGTTGCCAGCCTGCTGGAATAGAATTTAGCAGAATGCAAGTTGTTTTGCATTACTAGCTAAAGGAGTCACAGAGGAAGCATGAAACAGATGTAGGGTAAAAATCACTATTATTTTAGAGGTAGAGAAACCCAAGATCCTTACAATATCATATTATGTTAGATAAGCAGATATAATTTGTATCTGTCTCCATCCGGGTATCTATCTTTTTGCAAACAGAATTTCAAATTTTTGCAAAAGTGGGTTGCCTCTCCATTTAACAAAAATTAATAAAAACAGTATTTTTGAAAAGGAAGTAAACCTTTTACTTGATATGACTTTTCAACACTTCTTTGTGGGCTTGAAATTATGGGAAAGAAAAGCTATAGGGGAAAATCAAGCTACTAAATATAAACAAATGCAATGTGACTTCCTCTTGCAGATTATTTATGGGCTATGAAAGAAACAGCCAAACAGCTACCTCACATGTGACTACATTCATAAAATGTACCATGCCAGCTAGATTTTATTAGCTATTTGTTAAAAGGATGGTCTTAAAAAGACTCTTCATATTGCTATGAGACATTTCAGCCAAAATATTAATGGAATGCCGCGGGGCGATGTGAAGCCACGAAAACTGCACTCACACATCATTCTGGTAGCAAGGAAAAACTCGGATTACTTTCATATCTCCTTACTTCTATAATAACCCACTTCGTTCTGTAACAATGAGATTCCACGTGACCAACCCCATTAGTCTGTCAGGCTTGAACATTACTTAACTTTGTGCTTCCCTGAAGATTTGCACGTAAACCTGACAGCACCACTTGACACCATTTTCTGGCTCTGCTCAAGCAAAAGCACAACATTGGCAGAGCTCGGATTTGACCCGAAAGATAGCCGGAAGCGGAGAGAAGTGTTGTTTTAACTCTTTGGACAAGTCCATGGGATCCAGATCCAGATCCTTATTTTATTGATTTGTTAAATATGACGATGGGTGTAACGGCACACGCCTGTGATCCTAGCACTCGGGAGGCTGAGGCAAGGGGATTGCCGAGTCTAAGACTGGCCTCGGCTACATAGTGAATTCAGGACCACCTTGGACTACAGAGAGAGGAGACTGTGTCTCAAACATAAATAAATAAACAGAATCTACTTAAGAGAGTTTTTTTATTTACACATTAAAATTTCTTTCCTTTGCTCACACATCTTAATATCAGCCTGTGGTCACTATTTTACTACAAATGTGTTAGCATTTATTTGTAAAAAGTTGGAGATTTCCTACAGTGCAGAGGAGTGAGGAAAGACAAAAGCAAGCACAGCGCCTGCCACGCAGCAGAGGATCAGTGACAGTTGAACGAACAAGGCCTCACGTGCCAAGGGAAGAGAGATACGTGGTGGCTTTTGAGGTCAGATAAATGTTCACTAAAATGCACCGCAGTCCCAACATAAGAATTGCTACATCCTGGTATTTCCTGGTTGACATCAGTCTAACATGAAAAATCCACCCTTTACTATAAAAGTATTAGAAAATTCTAAGTGTTCTCTTGGTTCTTGGTTCAAAAGCCTTTCAGGTTCAAATGAAAGGAAAAAAAAACCTATTTTAAGAAGGTTTTGTTATAGTGAGTCATAGAACTGTTTAACAGGGGTTGGGCACTAGTGCATACTTACTAAACCACTTAATTTCTTGATATATTTATGATTGACTTTCATTTGAAAGATGTGTCATATCACTAGGAAATTCTACTCTTTTCTTTAAAGCAATTAAACATGGTGCTGCTCTTTTGATGTTCATGAGAATCTGGTCCCCGTTCCTTTCCACCCCGCTAGCCCCAGCCCAGTTTTCTTCCATTAGAGGAATTTCTCTTGTAGGAACATACAGGGAGCTGAAGAAAAGTAAGCCAACCAAAATAAAGGATCCTATTGAAAAGTGGGCAAATGAAATGAAGAGACAGTTCACTCACTAAGAAATGCAAAAAGCCAATAGATACATGAAAAGATGCTCAACATCCCTAGCCATAAGAGAAATGCAAATCAAAACAATGCTAAGATACCATCTCACCCCAGAGAGAATGACCTATATCAACAATTCAAATAGCAATCAGTGCTGGAGAGGCTGCAGGGAGAAAGGAACCCTCCTGCACTGCTGGTGGGAATGTAAATTCATATGACCACTCTGGAGAGCATTATGGAGATCTCTCAAAAGACTACAAATAAATATCCCCTTTGATCCAGCGACACCCTCCTGGGAATATATCCAAAAGAGGCCAAAACAACACATAACAGAGACATATGTATACTTATATTCATAACAGCACAACTAACAATAGCTAAAATATGGAAGTCACCAAAACACCCATCAACAGACCAGTGGATACACAAATTGTGGTATTTACACACAATGGAATACTATGTATCTATAAAGTCCAACAGCGTGGAGGCTTTTGCAAGCAAATGGAAGAAACTTGAGAACATCATGCTTAGTGAAGTGAGTCAGAAGCAGGTGAAACATCGAATGGTCTCTCTGATATGAGAGTCCCAGATCACAACTCCTATGGAACTTAAGAGGAAAACAAAGTAAAACAAGAGGGTAGGGTAGGGAACGAGGGAGAAAGGGGAGAGTAGGGGGAGAGATAAAAGGACAGTGGGAAAGCCCTTGTCATTTTGACAAGATATGTATGTGCATAAAATGCTCAACTCCATTGTAAACTTTAAATTTTGCAAGTATATATATCAATAAAATGGAAAAAAAATTTAAAAAGTGTTAATCATCTATGTGATTTGAGGACAAATTCATAACATTTGGGGCATTTTTTCTTTCTGTGAAAAGAAAAAATTTAATTACCTGGATAAGAAAGAATTACTAATTTTCTATTAATTTAACTCTGGAACACTATCACATGGTTTTGTTTTAGAAAAACAATTCAATTACAGCTCTACTCATGTTGAGGAATTTTAATTAGGATACTGTAATGTCAGTTAACATTTAATCTCTAATTGATAATTCTTTAAAATTCTTCGTATGTATGATTACTTTTGTATCTGAGCTAATATACTCACACTCTATTTTTCATGACTTCATAATCAGAGTGTAAAGACATCATAGAGTGATAATATTTCCAAGCTCTACATAATTTTATTTTAAAATATATCCAACATTTTTCCTTTATCTCCATCAAAAGAGTGTAAAATTAACATGGAAGAAATACTTGTCTTCTTTAAGACAAGTACCTATTATATAAAACATTCAGTTCATTTTAATTTCATTTCAAGGAATCATTTCCTTTTTATTTATTCATTAATAATTCAAAATAGGTCTACCTGCAACGATTTAGCAAAATCTCACTTTAAAAACCTACAACAATAAATGTCTTCTCTTTATCAGATAAAATGCAGAAAGACCAGTTAAATTTAAATTTCATATGCCCAGTGAAAATTTAGCATTATAATACATGCCATATTTGGAATCGACTGGTATTAAGATTTATTCTTATAGTTAATGACTGATATAGTAATTTTTGTATTTAACTAAAATTTAATCAATCTGAATTTTAATTTGCTATATTTAGTGACCTTTCTTAGTTCCTGTTTTTGAAAGGAATTAGAATGATGTCAGCCACTGTAACATAATCTTTAAGTAGCCAACCTAAACTCAAGTCTGTTCCTTCCTTTCTGCTGTAAATTTTTCTATGAGCCAGTGACTTTTTTTTCCTATGTGCTCATTCCAAGATGTAAGCAACTTGGATTTTGTAGTTTGTCCTCTTTCCAGCTTTGGAAGGAGTCTCCTGCATTCAGCAACAGAGGAGAAAAAGGAATGCTACAGATTGGATCACGAATGTTTCCCAATGCCCAAGTATTAAAGGCTTGGGATCCAGAATGGTATTACTGAGCAGTGGTAGAACTTTTAAAGATGGGACCTCTGTACATCAAGTTATATTACAAAGCAACATGATAAAAACCACATAGTATTGGCTCAAAAAACAGGCAATCGGACAAATGGAACAGAACTGAGGATGCAGAGACAATCCCAGGTACTTTCTGCCATCTCACCTGTGACAAACAAGTCAAAAGCACATGCTAAAGAAAGGACAGCCCCTTTAACAGATGGTGCTGGGAAAACTGACCATCCACATGCAAAAGAATGAATCTAAATCCACATCTTTCACTGTGTACTAAAACCCATCAAAATGGAACAACCTACATGCTAAAACAGAAATGCTAAATCTACTGGAAGAGGAAAATAGGAAAAACATTTTTGAAGATACAGGCATAGGACAGGACTTTCTCCATTCTCCTTAGAATATTCATTGTACAAAATATAACACCTAGAATCAAGAAATGAGGTTGTCAAATAAAAAGCTATAGCACAGAAAAGAACTAATCAATACAGTGAACCAAGAGAATGGGAAAAAAATTTCTCAGAAGACTAATATCTAGAATATACGAAGAACTGCAAAATAATTAGGCTATCAAAAATAAAGACCCAATCAAAAAATCGGAAACTGAAATGAATAGATACTTCTCAGAAGAAGAAACAAAAATGACAAATAACTGATGAAAAATGCTTATCATTTTTAGCCAGTAGAGAAATACAAATAAAAAAGTGCTGAAATTCTACCTTACTCCAATAAAAATAGCTGTTATTAAGAAATAAAGAAACAACAAATGCTGGTGTGTCTATGGGGGAGAATAAACCCTTTTACATTGTTGGCTGGACTGGAAATCAGCACAACTAGTATAGAAATCAGTCTGACAATTTCTTTAAAAACTACATAAAGAAATTCCATTTGCTCCTGTTATATGTCTACTGGGCCTCTTTCCCAAAGAGTTAAAGATATCATATCACAGTGATATCCTCATTAATAACGGCACAACTTTTAGTAGCTAAATCTCAGAAGCAGCCAATATGTCCATTAATGGATAAATGGATAAAGATACTGTAGTGTATTTCCTCAATAGAATACTGTTCTACAATAAAGGTAAATTGAAGTTACCTTTAGGGAAACGGATACGCCTTGGGACCATATGCTTATGAAATAAATCAGAAGCGGAAGGTTAAATGTTGCATCATTTCTCGAATCAGAGAAACCCAAAGCATAAATAAGTGAAAGAGGAAAGTAAGAGTGGTGATGGCAGGGGAGCAGGAGATAGATTCTGTGGAGCTACAAAGGGGATGTGGGGAAAAGAGAGAAGGAAGGGTGGGGAGGAGAAAAGGAAGGAAAGTGATTAAGAGGTGATATGCATATGCGCCAGTCTTCCAAGTTTACTGCAGTTATGTGTCACAAATATATAATAATAAGAATCTGGGAAGAAAACAATGTTGTGTCTAGTGGGAGGCCTTTAGGCCACTGGGGGCCTCTCAAGTGGATACCAAGAGTCCACCTCCATTTCCTCTTTTGCCTCCATGCTATGAAATAAGTAGTTTTGTTTGGTGACACATTTCTGCGATGACATGTTACTGCCTTGCTGTGTGCTTGAAGCAATAAAGCCCACTGGTCACAGACTGGAACCTCCAAATCTTTGAGACAAATTAAACTGTTTTTCTTTGTAATTAAATTATCTTGGGTATTTTGTTATAATGAAAGAGCTGAAAATCTCAGACTAAAGTGCTTCCACTGCTTAATTTCTTTGGCCCAGTAATGACACTGTTACCATTCGCAAATCATTGTCGAGAGGCAGTCACGGGTCCCCCTAAGATTCAACAGGAACAAAGAAATTTAATTTCTTTAATTAATTTCCCAGAGACAACTTTGTAATGAAAAGGAAAGCAGAGCTGTGGTGAAGAGTTCAACATCTACACTTCAGGGGAGGAGACGAGAGAAAAACTGCGATCAGGAAGCCAGAAACAGGAGGGAAACACAAAAACCATTCCGCACTATTTCACTCTGCACTCTGGAAAGAGAAGCAATGGCCTACGTCTGGAACCCACTTTCTTTACATCAGCAGTGCGCAGTCTACGATACCTTGTAACTCAGAGACACCATTGGCCCAGGTGATTGCTTTCAGTGAATTTTTTTTTCCCCTGGCAAAGATAAATTGTGATTATGTACCTCTTCTATCTACATCAAAGATCTACCACAAAAATCTAGTTTGTGGATGTGAATTGCTGTGAGGAATTCAAATACTATGCCCACACTAAGTAAAATCACAAGGTATAAGTAGAAATCCTCAGAGAATCTGTCTGTCTGCTGCAGACTGCAGCAGCCAACTTCTCCCTGCTTCAAGGACGTGACATCCCGTCCTTCCAGCTGCTTGAAATCCAACCAGAATAATAGCCACATCCAATGTTACATTGACCTGTGAGTCTCCCCGCTTCCCACACTGAGACTCGGTGCACTCCTTGTTTGCTCAGGCCTGATCTGAACTGAAACAGAGAGATTATATAATATCGCACATTCAGAATTTTGTTTGGCTGCTTCTTGTTTCCTTTGTCCCCCCTGGATTTCTATCCACTGATTCTGACTTTCCCAGTTGGCACAGAATTTTGCATTTAGTCTGCCGTCAGATCTGCCACCCCCTCAGGACTTAAGATGACCATGTCAACCTCCTTCTGCTGTGACTGGACTTTCAGTCCAGGTTCCTATAGGCCCGCCATTAGTATTCTACTCGCCAGCTTCAGTCCCTGCTGGCAATGATGCCACCTCCGTGGCTGCTATGGATAAGGCGTGCTCTCTGGGGTCTTTATGAAAGCATTCTCCTGAGATATTTGAAACGACAAAACATCTCTTGCTCTCTGCAGCACAGGCAGCAGGCTTCAGCACCGCGTGGAGGTGAAAAGTGCTCAGACTGCTGGAAATCAGGATTTCTGCACTTTTTCCCACAGGGAGAAAATGGACTTAATGTGTTTACTTTTCTCTAGGCTACTGGGTTTCTCTGTTGTTTTCCTTCTTTCTTAAGAGTTTAAATGTTCCAAACAAGTGCACTTGCCTGCACATTAAGCTCCTCGTATCTAAACAATCTCACCCAGCCGTGAAGCACTCGAAACGCCGGCAAGTGTGGTTAGCACTCATGACTCTCCACGTTCATCTAGAAAGATACTTTATTAAAAGCAGCTCATAATATATATTTTTTTCTTTTAAGACTCCATCTTGTACTCATAGCTTCACTGCACATTCCGCTCTGCTGAACTCTCACAGATCTAGGAAACCCTCTCTGGACCACTCCACAGGCACTGATGAATGATCACCTGCTTCACAGCAAACATTTACTTGGTGCCAGGATGATGTGTGGCCTTAGCTGTGGCACTATCATGATGTGAATTTTGCCTCTGTTAAGTGGTGAACGGTTAATGGCGTGCGCACGCGCGTACACACACACACACACACACACACACACACACACACACAAACTATATCTTTTCTGAAAGAATAAGAAAACGAGTAAGGAGAATTATAGTATCTTTCATCATGCCATCCACCATATGCACTGTAGAAAATAAAGACTCATAGTGCTACTTTACCAAAGGATGAGCTATGAAAATATCTACCTTGGAGATGCACATGATTGTCTGACTCATGTTACAGCCAATGTGGTTACAAATGATATCAATATAATAGAACTTCAGTGATTCCCTAAACGAAAGAAAATAACTGGATAGCATTTTTACTTGATACTTATATTCAAAAGGGAAGAGGCAAATTACACTAGCAATGGATAGGGAAAAGTGGAAGCAACGGATTAGTGTTTAGTCATTAGAAGTATAATGGCCTTCTAGTGGCCAGTAAACTGAGAGAACAGAAGAAAGAACTCTGCACCCTAGGAAGAAAGGGAGTGAATATAAGAGATTTGCTTCAAACAAGATGATCACCTAGAGTCTCAGTAACTATAGATGAAAGGTTAACTTGCTTACCTTGATGCACAAGGCATGCTGCACTCTGAGTTTAACAAGTATGTCCAGCCCCAATTCAACTTCTTTCTCCTCTTTAACTCCTAGCTACATGATTGTCCCATAGAACAGTTTACTAGACTATTAACCTATACTTTGGACAATCAGATAGAGCTTAACTCAAATATAACAGCAAGGCAAAGATTGTCAGGCACTTAGGAAAAGCCACCCACATGAAAGGGACCCAAATAAACCACCAAGGGAATTCTTCATAAATAAAGACTATAACAAAACAGACTCTTAAAAAATTAATTTTCTCAGAGAGAAGAAACAAAAACAGGATGCTACACACAAGAAAGCAATTTGAAACTAATTATAAAAGCACTGCATTTTAAAAATAAATATACTTTTGAAAGATAAAGCCAGAAAATATCCTTCAGAAAGTGATTGAAAAGGTGACTACAGAAAAAAAAAACAAATTAATAAAATTAAAAGGTAAATCAAAAAGGCCCAATATCTGGCTTTTTGGCTCCACGAGGAAAGTGCCCTGTTCACTGCCATTATCACAAACACAGATTAAAATGCCTGGCAGAGAGGAGAAGCATAACTAGTCATCAAACGAATAAGCAAGTGGAGGCTGGAGGAATAGCACAGTGGTTAAAGTGTTTGCCTTACAAGCACAAGGCCCTGAGTTTGACCACAAAAAGCTGAGTGTGAGGGTGCATGCCTGTACTCTCAGCACCTGGGAGGAGGCAGGTGGATTTTCCTAAGTCCAAGGCCAGCCCGGATTATACAATGAGTAAAGGACCTGGAGACAGTGAGACCCTGTCTCAATAGATATCTAGATATCTAGATATCTAGATAGATAGAGAGATAGATATTCTTTTCTCAAAGAACTACTAGAGGATATGTTCTACCAAATCAAAACAGCAAAATGCTGACAGAGATAGACATGAATTGTATGAAACAGAGTATCTACCGTAAGGAAAAATAATAGGAATTCCTAGAATAAAAACAAGAAAAGTTCCTGGATGAGAAGATGTCATCAAGTCTCTGCAACAGCAATCCGTTCAGATGAAGTCAGAAAGTGGAAGGTTCCAGAAAAATATCTTTCCAAGAAAAAAAAACAAGTGAAGCTTTAGATTTCACAACTTTGTCTACGTAAAAAACTGCAGACTAGGTCATAATGTGGAAGACCCTATTAATAAACTCAAAGAAAAGTAAACAAATAAAAAATTTTCAGGAAAACTGACACTTGGAAGAAAATTTGCATGGCTTAATTGTGAAATATATTTATGTAGTCAAAAGCAAAACACATTAAAAATCCATTGAATGGAAATATAAATACGTATTCTTGAAGAATACAGAGAGGAAAAAAGAGCCAAAATCTTCATTTTTAAAGAAGAAATGGTATATGCTAGGAAAGGTAAAAGAACTGCAGCTTTTAGTGTGAAACCATCTATCATTATTTCAGCCTTTTAATCTGCATTTATAAATTATTTTAATGCACTGTTTAAAGCTAGTAAAAACATTTTAAATGCAATATTACAGCTGACTTGTAAACCTTAAAATCATATTTAACCACTAAACTTGGTATCCATTAGATTTAGAAATTCAAAGTTTCATTACATTTGACCAGAAATTATTTGCTACGACTACTTCAGAATAACTGTCTCCACATATTCCCACCTAAAAAATCACCAGTGTGGAAAACAATGGAAGTAATGTGAATGTTTGGCAGAGACTTTGCTTAAAACATTCAGTCTAAGAGTGCTGCATGTCTGTTTCAATTATTTGTTTTACTACGTATTAACAATATGGCTGGAAGAAAATTACTTCACCTCCTTTGCCTCATATAACTCATACTTAGAATGGGCACTTTTTGGTACCTGTTGCATAAGGTTGTATGAACTCAATTATTTCACGGAAAGTACTGACAAGAGAGCCTGACATTAAAGTAAGCACTAATTTTAATGAGCTGAAAATAAAAGGAAAGTTTCTAGGAGTCAGCAAGACATGTACTAATTTCTTGTACTGTCGTATATAATATTTTGCCAAGTTTGTCTCCTTCCTTACTTGAACACATACTCTGTTGTGGTAACTAAGCTTTCAATCGGCAAGTAGAGAATGATTGGAGATGTATGCTTAGGTAAATAACTTTACTACCACCATAAAAAGACTAAGGAAACTTTTCCTTGAGACACAATAGAAAAGTACAATAAAGTTCATGTTGTACTTTAAAGCCAATTTTTACAAGTTGCAAATCATAAAAGAAAACGATTCTGTGAGATCGTAATTCATCTTTTAAGGTCTAGTGCAAGTACTTGGCTATGGCTCCAGCTCTTCAAGTTTTTCTGAACTGACAAGTCTCATTATTGCTAGGAAGTTGAAATAAAGACATGACTTTGAATGACCGCTGCCCTTCAGCAGAGCAAAATTCAGGCAATGACACAAAAAGCTTTAGACCAAATTTATGCTCTTAGACCCAGTTTGTTTTTCATCCAGTGTGTCTGATGAACATCTGCTTTGCAAATCTTGGTACCATTCAACTCTATTCCTTCAAGAAGCTATCTTTTCAAATGAGAAGAAAATAGAAGGACATTGAGAATTGGGAGCACAAGAACCTCCAAAGTAATTCGTTATTCCCAGCAGGAAAAAAAAAAACCCTCAAAACACTGGGTCCTATACCCCAGAAAGCCCCACTTTAACATCAGATTCTAAAGAAATGCTTCAGGAAATCTTTTGGTAAAGACTGCTTGAAATAGTCCCTGGCCAGGTCAAGATTTCCAGTAAAATTGCCTCTAAAGTGTAAGGGGAAATGCGCGCTGCGTTGCCTGTGTTTCCTCCACATAAACAAGGAGTTCTGAGGACTCACGCCAGAGGCCCCGCCCACTTGAGTCTACCGTGCCACTCTCCCAAATAGCCTCAATGAGAGAAAAAAATTCAAAGAATTTCTGAAAAAAAAAAAAAGGTCAGATGCAACCAAGAAAGCCTGACATTTACATGACTGCTTTGTTTTCCAAGAGTGCTGTCAGGACAGGGGTGCAGAAGGAACACCACACAGGCTGTGAAACAAGAAATGTAGTTCTAACGCCGGAAACAAAGTCAGTATTTCAGGGTCTACATTTCCTCTCTTGAAGTTAGTGTTGCTTCTGATTTCGAGGTCTGACTGTATCCTTGAAAAAAATCAAGTGAAAATGGATGGTAAAGAACTTAAAAACTATCCTTTGCTGTTTCCAATTGATAAAATTTAGACATTTAAAAAAACAGGTAGCTGT
>PVKB01000416.1:577929-768323 GCA_004027205.1 Ctenodactylus gundi | reverse complement strand
ATATTTTTATAGAGTCCTCACTTCATTTTACCTTGTTCATTTTTTTCTCAAATAAATGTTTTAATTTTGATGTAACAAGCTCCATCCATATTTTTGCACAGGCATCGTAGCTGTTGCATATTTCATTAAAAATCATTACTTCATATGATTAATGTTTCTTCATAAGTTATTTTATAAGTTTTGTTTTTTACATTTCATCATTTGGTCTATGCAGATTATGTTTAGAGGAAAAATGATAAAAAGAGAGACGAATGAGAATATTTTTATTTAAATTTTAGAATTTAAAGATGTATGTGAGGACCACTAACTAGGTACCCTAGTAATGAGCTATGGTTACCTTCCCACTGATTTTGCTTTCATATTTAAAGAATATTTGGCAAGTTTTGTTGAAGCTTTTTTTAGATATGTAGATGTTTGTCTTAAAACTATAAGTGGAATATTTTTTAAAGTGCTTTAAATATCTGGTTAAATATATTAAGCTTGAAAGAATATAATAAAATTTTATTTTTTTACCAACCACTATTTTTTGGTTGCTTGAGTGAAAATAAAATAAAAGCCTTCATTTTTGCAGTACATTAAGCTGCATAAATAAATTCAATCTCAGAAATCATAACTCACTTTCAAGGTATTACAATTATTGGCCTATTAAGGCAATATAAATTTTACATTCATTTAGTGTATAGATTTTTCCTTCTCAACCTACTGAATTTTTGATTTTCACCTTGGTTAAAAGGAGATTATTTCACTGGCTAGTTCTTTTTTTTCTGTTTATTTATTCATTTTTGAGATAGTGTCTTGCTCTATCATCTAGGTTGGCATTGAACTCACAACAATCTTTCTGTCCAAGTGCTGGGTTTACAGGTGTGCATTACCACACTCCCAGGTAATCACTTTCTCCTTCTCATTATTGACTTGCAAACCTTTGCAACTTCTAGTTTTCTTCCTGAAAGCAACATCTATTGGTAGCCCTGGCACATTTTTTCAGATAAAGATGGTGATCTCAATTTTGAGCACTTGCACCTGGCCAGGTGACTGGAGACAAAGACAAAAAGGATGGAAGAGAAATAAAAGTCACCTTGAACCAACACCTTAGATCTTATCTGAAGATTCTGCATCCTACCAAAAGGGGGAAAAAAAAAAAGCCAGGGAGATTTAAAATCTCTATTCACCATACTTTCTGTGAGCTTTATCTGCCTGCTTGTGAAGAAGTCACCCCTTTTTGCAAAAAGATAATTAAAACTTAATATTTCTGTGCTCCACACTTCCCATGTTCTTTCCTTGTTTGGATAGGTGACTTCCCATAAACAGTTTTTCAAATAATCCTCCAATGTGTGTAGAGTCAAAGCAGAAACTGCACCAGGCCCACCTAAACACGCAAGACTTAAGATACACATATGAGCTAGTGTGATGGCATATGCATATTATCTCAGAAATCTGGAGGCCTAAGTATGGACAACCAGGGCAAGTTAGTGAGACCCTGCCAAAATAAAAATAATGACATGTAATATATGAAAAGAAAGATTCCAAGAATTGACTGAGCTTAGCATTTCTGGAAAAAAGAACCAGAGGTTTGTTTTGTTTTGTTTTGTTTGTTTTTTTACAGTCCAGAATTTTAGTCCCACCAAAGTTTGCTGATTAGTTTTATCTACATGAAAATAACTTATCTTCATGACAGGAGATAGTTTCACAACATGGGCAAGGCTTCCTCAGAATTAGACTCCTACCCACCACAGAAATCCAGAGACAGAAATCTGTCTTCTGGATGAGTCCATTTAAAAATGAGGGCCCCTAGGCCCTTGAGAGAGACTGCTGGGTAATAAAAGCTGGAAAGTGGTTTTTTAAAAGATTTACGTCTCAGAAGAACAGAGACAGAATTTATACTTGCAAGTGTTTCAAATTAACTTCTCTAAGTACAGGAGATCAGAGGCCTGGGACAACGACTGTCTCCATCTTAGTCAAGCCGTAGGGAATACTGAGCCTGTTTTAGACAGTGGGTGCACAGTTCTACTGTCCTCTCTTCTGTGATTCAGCCATAATGTTCAGACCGAACACAAGCGTCCTTTCTCATCTTTTGCTTTTTCTAACAGTTGAGGTTGCTGTTTAAGAATGCTTATGTTTTGTACATACAAACTTACTTTATTCCAGAAAAATGTTTGGAATTCTCTTTTGTATTATAATAATTTATCTTATATATGATAATTTGAAATGTTCATTTTGTTTTTTATGTGAATCAATCTTGCATTTTGAAACAAATGTATAAGCCATTGTCGTATTATCCTAGGCACTGTATGTAAGCATTTGCCCTGTGAGCAAATTATGTTTTATTTCTTTCTGCTTTCTGCCTTCCATTGCTCTCTCTCTCTCGTTCTCTCTGTCTCTCACATTTCTGAGCCTGAATCCACACTATTCTATACTGACCCACACCCTCATTTCTTTTTTCATTTATTCATTTACTTTCTTCCTCTCTCTCTCTCTCTCTCTCTCTCTCTCTCTCTCTCTCTCTCTCGACCGAGTCCGGCTAAATTGCACAGGCCTCAGGGTTCAGCCTCCAGCCTATCCAGTAGCTGAAATTATCAGCATGTGCCAACATGTCTGGCCTCTCTCCCCACCTCTCTCTCTCCATGACTCAGCTCACTAGATCTCTCTTACAATGGTGAGTAATAAAGTGATTTGTTTATCTTGCTTGATTTTAAAAGAAATGATGCTAACATTTCACCCAGAAATATGAAGACTAATGTGAGGTCTTGGGATGATTCCCTTTCTTTAAAAAATGACAATAATTTTGTATTTTTTATTTTACTAAGAGATGTTTACTGAAGGAGTGAATTACACAGATTTGTTTTTGTATCACGGAGTTTTTAAATATAACACTTGTAAATCCAAAAATAGACAAAGTTGACAGTTTTTGTTGTGTGTTTTTTCATTTAGCTTTGATGCATTTATCATTCTGTGATGAGATGGAAGCTCCTTGACACTTCTAACATTTTGTAAATGTTATTTTTTATACTTAAATATTTCATGTCTCTGGAATTAAGGTTGATAAATGCTGTATTATATGATTCTCATAATTTTCCTGACTTATGGTATCATTTTAGTTGTGTGTAACATTTAGTGTCATGCTAACATTTGTTTTTCAGCACTATTCTTTGTTCTAGAAAGATGATTATCATAGATTCTGATGTCAGAAAAATCAGGTTAAGAGTTTATTGCCTTGTCTCTGTGTCCTTTGTATATATTAAACTACTCAGTGCCTAGTTTCGTGATACATAAAATACAGATAAAGATAAGGCTCTGGCAAAAAAAGAAAAAAAATTGTTTAGAAATGCTCTCTGAAGATTCATATCTGGTAGTTTACTAACCCAATCAAGTGAAGGGGTCACCAAATAGGATACAAGTAACACTAACCCCAGCCCTTTCCCTTGAAAGCAGGATATGATCATCCAGAGAAGAGAAACAAAACAAAACAAAACAAAAAAAAGAAAGGAAGGAAGGAAGGAAGGAAGGAAGGAAGGAAGGAAGAAAAAGAAAGAGAAAGAAAGAAAGAAAGAAAGAAAGAAAGAAAGAAAGAAAGAAAGAAAGAAAGAAAATACCAGATGTATAAATACAAAGATGTCAGCCTGGGAAGGAAACTTGGTGTTACACTCTCTGTTTCTTTTCACCCCCATGGAAGCAAGACATGTTGTAACTCAAGGAAGAAACGGAGGACAAGAGGTTAACACAGGAATCTCGGGTGCAAAGCTAAGCAAAGGTTGGCAGTCTGACACCAATCTATTCACCAACAGACCGGAACATTTCCTTGTAAACTTAGATCTGTAATTCTCCCTTCACCCTGTCAATGTTTCTATAAAAGTCTCTGGTACACCAAGGCACTTTGGAAAAAATGGACAAATTGGGGGGATTATTCTCATTCTGTTTCCTGGAGCTCGCCTTAACAAACCCATCACCCATTTACCACAATGTCTGGCCTACTTTACAATCAGTCTGCTGGCTACCATAAAAATAGCCTAAAAGGGGTAAAACAAGGAGGTCCCCAAAACACAATAGAAATCCAGACCCACAGAATAAGCTCACCAACTGCCTTCAGAGATAAGGAATTTTCAGGATTGGTCACCAAGAGGCTCAGGAAAGTTATATCAGGCACAAATCTGTAAATTCACATTCAAACAGAGTGTGGGCCTCATAAAGTGGTAAAGAGGTGTGCTCTCTAGCCAGAGTTGGATATTCCTTTGGGAATTTGGAAGTGGAAATCTGTGGAATTCGTAATTCTATGGGACCAGGGTATTCAATTTGCAGATGAAAAGCCTATGCTTTTCATGGAGGGTTGATGGCCTAGTCAAAGGTAGTGAGCATCACAGCTGAGAAGAAGTGCAATTTTCAGGTGACAGGTGCAAGAAGGAAGCCCCTTCACAGGTTCCCTGTGAAGTTGAGGAATGCTCTACTTTAACCAGTGCAGTTTCCAAAGGATAAGGGTCAGTAGGAGGAAATATACTTTACAGGTGAAAGGCTTCAGTTGCAGGTTTCTTGTCTCTAAGTTCTCCAGAATTTAAAAAAAAGTCTGATATTTGCATCTGTTTTACAAATATAATTTTAAAGCTGAGACTATGATCTCAAGCCTGTAATCTCAGCACTCTTGGAAGACAAAGGAAGATGACAGCATATTGAACCCAGCCTGAAAAACTTAAGAATTTAACAGGTTCCTGCCTCAAATTAAAACTAAAAGATGGGCTTGGAGTGTAACTCATGGTGAAGACCATGCATTGGATATTTAGTGTCACAGAAAGAAAACCCCAATTTTTAAATTATGATTCCCCTGTCTCCTTTCCACCTGTTTCTCATTATTTTGTCTATCATATCTCTAAAGGATTTTGAGGAAGGGAGCTGACATTGAGAGAGAAACTACTAGACTATCTTGGTGAGCTCATAGTAAATTATATGAACCTCATAAAGCAGAAGAGGGCAGAAGATTAATTAGAAAATTTTAAAGAGGATGCCAAAGGTAAATACAAAAGAAAGACAAAAGAGATTCTTTAGGTATCCAGGACACAACAACACAGTGATTTGGATGATGGATAAAGTGGGTATCTGTCAAGGGATGTGGAAAGACTTAAAAACAGAATGATACCTGGCTGACACACAGGAAGGAAAATGGTGATCGTAGGCCTACAACAACAAAGAAATAAATTCAGCCAATAACCTGAATCTGTGGATTCTTCCCCAGAGCCTCCAGTGAAGATTACAGCCCGGAAACACTGTGAATTTAGATGAAAAAACTGTTGAACATTTCATGTACAGAAATGGTGAAATTGAGCGATCATGTTGATCTAAACCACTAAATCTGAGATAGTTTGTCATGATATCAAAATACAACTGGTACAAAGACACACAAAGAATCATTATGATATGAGTTTATTTGTGGAAAACACTGAGACTAGAATTAGAGGTATAAAAAAATAAATCTTCACTATTATTATTAGGCTACTCACCACTTCAATTATCCTATCAGTTCTTATTGAGTGCAGTTTTACATTATATATTAATATTTAATATAAAATGTACTACCATATTACTGTTTAAAATATGCATGGATATTCTCATTCATTTTATTTCTTTACCCTGTCAACACTATTGGAAGTTTTAGTAGGAATATCATACATTAGATTTTGCTTTCAAGTTCTATTGATGAAATTCATTGCTTTTGTAACTATTTTATTGAGTTTTTCTTATATGTGCTCTTTTTATAAATATTTTGCTGTTTTTCTTGTATGCCTACTTATATTACTTTAGATTATTTAAACTCTTCTATACGCTTTCTTTCATTTTTAAAGAATACCTATTAACATTTGTTACTTTTTCTTCATTTCACTGTGTATCTGTTAGGCACAACTGCTGAAGTGTAAATCCTCCATAGCTAGTATATTAATGTTCACTAATGCTTGTTCTTTGTTTCTATTTTCCATATTACCAAAGATATTTATAAAGTTTTTATTTACACAGCTGACTATCGTATGCATCTTTCATTCAAAAATAGATATAAAACTCAAGGACTTTAAATTATCCTTATAATATTTTTATATTTTAATGAGATTCTTTGTCTTTTATTTTTACTAACTACTCTTTCACCTGAACATATTGTGTTAATTATCTATTGTTTTTAAATTTGGCATGCTTGAATTTTTCACAGTGCACCATCACATTTTTCTTATCTATCTTCTTTGCTATTTCACTTTTGCAGTGACTGTTTTTCATTGGTTTCATTGCAAAACTCAGTTGCACTGTGTTTGCTAATCCTCAAATGGAAAAAGATTCATCTTGACTAAAGTCTTCCCATGAAAATGAATGAGCAAATTACTCCCACTTTTGTTTAAGTTTCATTCGTTTCACACAAGTCTAGAAAAATGAAAAGGCTTTATTTTTTCTAGGATAAGATTTTACTACTGGAATATGTGAAACAGGCTGCAGCGCTTTCCTTTTCAAAAATAATACATGAGCCCCTATCACTGCTGGCATACGATCATGGCACGCTCTCCATTTCTTTCCTTTCCTATCTTAGACTCTACATTCTGATATGTTATAGAACAAGTCTAGCTTCCCTCATGAGTCCTACAATGGAAATAAGTGGGAACAACATTAACCACATTGCTAGCAGTAAGGGATCCTAAGGGCCCTATTTTTCCACATTCTTTGAGACCCAAATAAAAAATTAGATAAACCATTGGTTCATATCATCCATACCTTCATAACCTATGTAAGGATTTGCTCAGCTATGCTGTTTGGACTATTTGCAGCATTTTTTATGACTCCGGTGATTTCAGAAATGGTAATTGCTAGAAAATTGATCCAATATTTCTCACTAATGGCACCGTAGTGGCACAGGTTGACTGAATGAACAGTACATTTTTCAATGGCTGGAATAGTTATAGTAGCTTGTCTTGAACATTCTTTCTCAAAAAAAAAAAAAAACTTTTGTCCAATTAATGTCTGGATTATTTCAATTCTCATTTCTTGACTCATTTTTCTCATTCTCACATACAAAATCCTAATAATTATTCAGCAGTTGCTGAAGGCCTCTAGGTATGGCAATCAGGAATGCCCTAGGCCTTATTTGCCATTATCCTTTCAAAACCTTTAATTTGATTAATTTAGTCTTTTAAACAGGATCTCACTCTATAGATCATATTGGTCTTGAATTCACTATGTAGTCCAGACTGGCCTCAAATTTACAACAATCCTCCTGCCCCAGCCTTCCAAGTTCCGAGATTACACAATTGCTCCACTGCATCCAGCTTATAGTACTCTGCGGAATCAAACTCAGAGCCATGTGTTTGCTAGGCAAGCACTTCTGCTGCTGTGCTATTCCTCCAGCCTCTTTAATTTTATTTTTATTTTTCTGAGATTCTGTCTCCATTATAATTAGTGACAGCGAGATGTCATGTCATGATATCCAAAGGGGGTCTTCTTCTCTCAGTTTACTGGCCTACATGTCAATCATCTAGAAACACACCCAGAACTGCGCATTATGAATATGCTATAGCATCACATAGTTCATTCTAGTTGGGAATGCATGAACAATGGTCACAACTGGTATCCACAATCCTCCCTTGTTTTATAATTGTGTATTTATTTCTATATTTTCAAGATATCTCAGTTTCTTATTTGTTGCTGTGACAGAATATAAAACATCCACAAGTTAGGGGTGGAAAGAGTTATTGTAGCTCACAGTTTCAGAAGGTCACAGTCCATTCAGGGGTCAATGACTAGAAATGGTGGAAGCACATGGTGGGGCTGGAGCTGGAAACAGTGCTCTTCACAGCATGGTACAGCAAAGACAAATCAAGAAAGAAGGGTGGAAGCAGCACACACCCCTCCTGGTCAAGCCCCAAGCATCCTCCCCTACCAGTTAGGCCCCACCTTGCAACAGTACATGGTTATATAGCTGTTCCACCACATTCAAACACACGAGGCTTTTGGGGACACTTCAGATCTAAACCATAACACAAGGGGATGTTAATTAGAAACCAGCAATTCTAACTAGCAAGTAGTCACTTCTATTTTTATAGTAAAGTCTCTACTTTCACTATTTCATCAAAACCAATAGGCATTCCACGATTTCAGTCATAAATTCACTGCCCACCTTTTTTTGAGGATGATCATCTTGGCACTACTTTTGTTGTCATAGGCCTTTCAATTATTTTCTGAAAATTGACTAATCCTATATCTGGCAATCACTTAAATTCTCAATTTCATATTTATTATTATAATAATGTATGTCAAAAACTCCTCAGTCCTTTAAATCACTGAGTCATATGAGGACATTTTTAAAATGCTACTATATATAAAATCTTAATTTTTGGGTAAAACATTCGTAGTAATACATCAGGATAAGGCAGCATTACCAGACAGATAAACATGTGGATATATACAAACTGTCTTTTTTCTTTTTCTTCTTCCTCCTCATAATTTTCTCCAGTATAGTGCAATCACATTAGTAGAATTCTGTATATAAGGAACTAGATCACTTCCTGTTTACCTCATTTGGAACAACTGACATCAAGGAAGCTCAAATTTTCACACATTTTCAGTAAGTCACAAAGGTAGAAATAGGAACAATGGTAGGGTAGGGAAAGGGTAAACCTCTGGAAAAGGGGTGGGTGGGCATAGACACTCACTGATCCCCAAAACGCCATGAATTCAAGTACATACAATTTAGAAAGCACTTGAATGTCTGTGATAGTGACATGGGAATAGGGAATAAGAATGTTGGTCAAAAAATAATAATTAAAAAAACATGTTTCCGTAAAAAAAAAAGATATTCCTTTCTCAACTCCTCAGTTGCTATTATTGTGTTTACATATTGTTTTTTTTTTAAATAAAGTATTTGACTTTCAGGCATCTTTTCATCTCTATAAAAGCTTCAGGAGGGCTTTTACAAGAAAAAGATCAGGTGATAAATAAATAAACAAAAATAAACAATGTTTCAATGGAAAAATAAAGCACGAGTTTATACAATGTCATAAAGCCAGAACTACTGAAAGCAGGAACTTATGGATAGCAAACAGGGTGAACCCAGACTACTTTAGTATCTACTTTGGGTAGTTCTAAGAAAAAATGCTTTCAGTAAATAGTAACTTTGAACATAGGTCAAAAATGTGTCTTTTTGGTAGCCCTGTAGCATCTACTAGGCTGGGTTTTAATAATTGCACTATATCCTTAGTAGTGTTTCTATCTCTCAATTCAAAACCAAAGGAAAAGAAAAATAATGTATTAGAGATTTTCACAGGATAAACTATTCAGTGTCATTTTCTTTCCTCAGTGCCCAGATAGTTAAAATCAAGCAATAATCAAAATTTCATGTATATATGTAAAAATGCTATTATTAACACTGAAAATGTTTATTAGCTATAGAATTAATGAAAATACTAAGCAGACATTTCTCATGTTCATATGATGCGACTTTTCTTAGAAAAAAAATTTTTGTTTGAAACACTAGGCTTGTAAACAATATCAATTTTTACAAAACTCAGTATTAGGTGAGCCATATACTCAAGCCAATCTTGATTGGGTAACGCTTCTGTTTGACCTAGCATTCTCTCCTTAGGAGTCTTCCAGATGTTCCTTGACTTAGAGCGGAACTATGTCAAAAGTTGATACGGTGTAGGGGAAAATAAATCACTACCCTAAGCTGTCAAGGCTATAGCCTTATTTCACATACTTAGCTGTGTTCAGAAAATGACATTAGCTTAGTTGGGGCAAAATCAACACAAAGCCTGTCCTATAAGGGACTGTTGAAATCATCTTATATAATTGATTAAATACTCTACTGGATGTTTTTAAAAAGTGATTATACAAGAGTGCTTTCACAGCATCAGAAAGTAAAATGTCACAAATCGCCATCTGTATTTTACCTGGCATCTAGACTGATATAGGTAGTTCAAGATTTTTGGTAATATATAATATGTTTCTATTTGGGTAGAAAAAAGTGAAGAGTGAACTAAGATGAACCTCAGTAGATCTCCATTTTTAGGGCAACTCCATATGGTCTTTCCAACAAGGTAGCTGAATATCTTACAGGGTGATCCCAGGTTGCAAGGTGCCAAGATAGAAATTGTTTAGATTTCTTAGCATGACTAGATCATCTCATTTGCTAACTGAAGAAGTCTTGATCCAGCTCAGAGTTCAGAAGACCAAAAATGTATGTATAAAAAAGGTAACTATTAAAAGATACCCAATGAATATAACACATATTTAGAATTAACAATTTTTTTTAAATTTTAAGTAACAAATAACCATTGGTTCTAGCAATCCTGGTAGTAGAAAAGGAATGGGCACTATCTTGAATATAAACATAAAAGCTGGTGTCTGAGTTGCTTATTCATTGCTGGGACATAATTCCCAGCATCCAAAACTTAAGAGAGGAAACATTTATTTAGCTGGCAATTTTAGAAGTTCTCACACAATCCACTGATGAGGGACCAGCAACAGTGGATTCACACATAGTAGAAGTCAAGTCAGAGAAAAGGTTTTCACCATGTTGTGGACAGAAAGCAAGGCAGGAGGAAGTCAGTGTCCAGAGACTCAAGCCAAGACCAGAGCTTTTTCAGGAAAACTGTAGCAATATTTATTCTTCTTTGCTTTGCTTAGTTTAAGCTGCCATTTGTGCTCCCCATACCCAGTAGGGGTGCCCCTCCCCCACTTCCTGGCCCACAGGTCAATAATGCACATCTAAAAGCGTGTCCTCAGGGTCCCAGTCTCAACAAACTGATACAATCCCTCCAGGTCAATCCCCAAGGATCTGATGCCTCTTCCAGCCAGATTCCACCGTCTCCCAACAGTACACGGTATCACAGTTTGGATGTATCACTACATCCAAAAAATGTGAAAATTTTGGGGAACACTCTAGATCCAAGCCATAACAGCTGGAAATACTGACTTCTACTCCCTTTGCATTGCCCATTGCCTAGACATAAAGACGTATCTAGACACAGAGGAAATGGGAAGTATTTTTAACATTTAAAAAAAAAAGTGATGTGTTTTTGGAGAATCACTTTATTTATTACATAAGCAAATGGTTAGGCATTAGTCTCTATGAGGCACAATATCATTCAATTCAATTTTAGAACGTCTGGAACTGGCATATTTAAAAGTCACTTGCATGTGAGTGTGTATACACGCTTACCATTCATTCCTCTTATGTTTAACAGTGATCTGTGTAGACCAACTATTTTGAACAAGGATTTGAATTTCTAAAAGATAAAACTACTTTATAATATACTTAAAAGAATAAATTAATTAGTGAATAAGTGGTTTGTTACTAAAGTTTGCTTGTTTCCACTGCAAAATTCAGTTGTTGCAATTTAACAGCCACTGTAAATGTATTAAGAGATAAGGCCCTTGTAAGATGATCAAGAGATGGGAATGCCAACACAATGAAGGAGATTAAGGACCTCATAAGAGAGGCTACAACCAGCTTACACCTCTCCTGTTCTTCTGTCTTTTGCTATATGAAGATTAAGACTGTGAAAAGAATTTCTAGAAGGTGCAAAATGCTACCATCTTGGAAGCAGGAATCATCTCTCACTAGAAAACTGAACCATCTCATGCTTTGACCTTGGAATTTCCAGTACCCAGATGATGAGAAAATAAACATTTGTTTTTGTTTTGTAAATAAACTTCCACATCTCAAGTGTTCTTGTTTTAACAGCACTAACCGACAAAGATACCTGTTCTAGTCAAAGAAGAGAGGAAGTAAAATATGTCATTTAGGCAGATCTAACTTCCTGAGTATAGATTCCTTGCAGAATTATTACAGTCTTCCTGACTCATAACATCGCTAGAAGTTTGCAAAAGCTGAACTACAGCCATTGCAATTATTATACGCATTCTTTCCTAACAATAAAATTATCGGTGTAATGACACTGACTATATAGGCACAGACAGCTTCATTTTTCAGTAAGCTTATGTGTACAGTAATAACTAAAAAGCAAATATAAATTCCCAAACCTTCACTATTGCTACACATCGAGAGGCTTGAAAATATCAGAGATTGTATCTTGCAACACATCATATTATATAGTCAGGGGAAATTAGTTAGTCGAACAAATAATACTGTCAGAAATATTTACCTGATTTGGGATTTGTCCTATTCTTTCTCGTTCCAATTATAATTACTGTTGAATAATATTTGCCTCTAGTTTCAGACATACAGCTTATCTGTCTTATTCCATAGTGTGGAGACTGATGATTTTTATACATGACTATTGCATTAATTTCAGAAAACAGAAAACCACAGTTAAATTGATAGTGTTTTATCTACTTTAGTGAAATAATTACACAAGTACTGGCTTTTCAAATTAAATAGACTGACAACAGCATACAAATTTAAGGGTATTTATCTAGTTTATTCAGCCTATACACGGTATTGTTTATTCATGAGATTTTTTTTTTCCCATTCTCCTTTCTAAGCAAGAGTTAGTGTTGAGGGAAAAAAACAAACAAACAAACAAACTTCTATGTGGGCTTTTGCCACGGTTAGGTAAATACTTTCTGACCAGTAGTTTGCAAACAGAAGTTTCAGAAACTGTGTGCTTCCACTCACCACTGTTTCTTTCCTGTCTTCTACCAAGAGCACAATGTTCTTAAATAAGACATGGTCTCTCATTCCTGTTTTTTCATATTCAACAACCAAATCCAGCGAAGTCCAGCAGAGATAAGCCCTGTGGAGCTCTAAAGAGCTAGTGCAAACTTTAGCCAGCAAAGCAAAAATAAATGCAAAGTGTTATAAACCTGAGTTAAATAAATACTATGCAAAACTATAACAAAATCAGACTAACAAAACCAAATTAGGGGGCTGGAAGAATGGTGCAGTGTTTAAAGCAGTTGTGTAGCAAGCTTAAGGCTTTGAGTTCAATTCCCAGTACCACATACACTGGGCATGGAGGTGTACTCCTTTAATTCCAGAATTAGGGAGGCTGAAGCAAGAGGATTGCCATGAGTCCAAAGGTAGCCTAGAGGACTACACAGTGAGTTCAGTTCCAGTCTGTGCTACAGAGTCTCTCTCTCTCTCTCTCTCTCTCTCTCTCTCTCTCTCATAAAGAAACCAAATTAGTACCAGACCAGATGCAGGATGCCGCCACAAAAAAATCCCAAATAGTAACATCGCAGATTCATTGTGATCAGCAATTAGTCTTTCGTTGTAGGCTGAAAATTTTCACACTTACAGAGACACAATATTTAATAAAGCTTACTAAAGCTTTAACTGGTGGTAATTTAGAGTGGAAGTGTCCCCTGAATTACTGAGTGAAAGTACAAGTACACCACTGTTCAAAAGATTAAGTCTACTAATTTTAATCTAGTTAGAAATGTTGTTACCAATTGCTCACATTCATATTCTCAGATCTGCTAGCTTACTGCTCCCATTATAGACTCTCAACAGGAGGCCGCATATAGTGAAAAAGTACCCAAAGTTATCTCCAAGGAGGTGAGGGGACCTTGCCTTGCCACGTATCCCCATCTCACCAAGCCCAGGTCTGCAAGGGCCTGCAGTAATAGGGACCCAAAGAGCGGGAGATTCATGAGGCAATCAACTCCGGGCCTGCTGCACCCTTCCAGGCCAACTTCTGTTCTCTCCCTTCCCCATGCATAAGAAACAGGACTCTCCTAGTGCCAGCGTGAATGTTCTGCTCATTTTGCTGGACTGAGGGAAAAAGGAGGCTGCAAATTAAGCTCTAGCCGTAAGGAAATTTAGTGCAACCTTTTGTCTCTAAAGAAAAAGAAAAAATTAAAGTTCCATTTCTCCACACTGGTTGTCGTAATATTAAAAGGCATTGCACTTTTGTTTGGTTTCAAGTGGCCCCACAAATCCTCATGTATTTGGATTTAGTGAGATAACTACGGAACTGTGTACCATTAGGAGATAGGGTCTGGCTGGAAAACGCAGATGTTCAGAGTTTGACCTGAAGTTGGGTCAATTTTTTGAGATTGGGGGGAGGGACTCCCCCAAGAACTTTCAGGACCATTCCGGCAGCTTAAACTGAGTAAAGAAATAAGAAACATTGTTATAGCTTATGGAAAGAAGATTCCCAAGATATTAACTCACTCCTCATATCATCTAGGCTCCTGCTCCCCACCCCTGGCCACATGCTTCCACGACTGCCAGCTGCCATTGTGGGACTATGTAAGACCTTCTGAAACTGAAGGTTAAATAAATCTTTCCTCCTTTAAGCTGTGGATGTTGAGTGTTTTGTCATTGCTATAAGAAAGCAACTAAGACAGCAGAGGAAAAACATTACAGACTGTATAAGATGATTTTAAGCTTTCAAGCTGAAATTGGATTTTACCACTACTACGGTCCACATTTTAATATCTATACCTTAATTCCACGGCCTCTACTGAACTACCAGAGATGTTGGAAAATGTGATATTGATACATATGTAATGATAACTTATTTGTCATAAGACCATTAAAAACAAAGATATTAGCTTAAATGGGGGCTAATGCAAAGACAAAGATTATGCTTAATAATGCGAGTTTAGTCATCAGATAGTCTTCACGCTACTGTTATGATGAAGTAGAAAAGGATACTTAAGAAATCAGTTATGTTATGGGAAGTATGTGGAAATGGCAAAACACACAAAGTAGTGCAAGAAGAAAAGGAATGAAAATGTAACAAAAAGTCCCATAAAACTGAAGATATAAATATGAAACTTATGACTCTTTGAAAATATTTCCATTGTATTTATCTTTAGAGAAGAAGTAGCTTTACATACAGCCAACCGAGGGACATGTAGACAGATTCTCCATGTGCCTGGCTGCTGTCTTGATCAACATCTCCCAGCTGAGTGATATATTTATGATATTTGGTGAAACTATATCGATACATCATGTTTATTTGGAGTTTCTACTTCACAGTAGAGTTTCATTTTTCATTTATTTTTAAGTACTGAGGTGGAATCCAGAGAGCTGTGGCTCTGAGCTACCTCCTAGCCTTTCTGTTTTTGAGACAAGTTCTCGATAATCTACCCTGGTGTGATTTGAACTTGAGATCCACCTCCTTCTGGTACCCTCAATGCAGGCATGGGCTGCCATGCATAGCCGGAGCTCACTCCTCATGTTGCACATTCTTCGGGTTTTGGAAAGGTATAATGACATGTTCTTGTGTGTTTAATGTTTTAGAGAGCATTTTTACTGTCTTAATAAATACTCAGCACTCCATTTTTTCATGCTGCACTCTCACCCAACTGACAATCACTGATATTAAAAATACATCACCTTTTTGAATTAGCTTTCTCCACTTGTGAGATTATTCTATGCCTTATCAGGGCGGAGTAACTAACTCCTTGTCTAAACTCAGTTCAGAATAATGTTCCATGGTCTGGCTGCTTCGCATTTTTTTTTTTTTTGTTTCCCCACAAAGAATATCTTAGATTACTTCCACCCTAGCAATTTTAGTTATAGATAACTACTGTTAATTCTATAGCTTTTAATTAGTTAATGCTAACTCTGCAGAGTGTATTTGTGCGGGAATATGCTTTGCACTTTGAGAAGTTATAAAGGGTCTGATTGAAAGATTGTTCATTAAGGATACGTTTCACTTGGTTGGAAGCCACCAAATCATCTTCCTAAGACTGCACGACTTTTGCCTTCCCACCAAAAGAACTGAGAATATGTGACATTCCTCATCCTGTCAGAGCTTAATGTGTCACAGCTCTAGATTTTGGCTTTTCTCATAAGTCAACAGTGGCATCTTACTGTTGTTTCAATTTGCTTTTTGCCTGACGATATGATGGAAAGCAACTTCTCAAAGTATCATTTCCAACAGTATATTTTCTAACATAGGATCTCAAATAATGTCAGATCATTCTTTTGAAAAATCTGGTTGTATATTTTCTGACAGTTGAGTGTAAAGTGTTCCTTGCACATTTTGAACAAAAGTCCTTTAATGCTATGTCTTTTGCAAAAATTTTCTACCAGCCTATATGTTATTTTCTCATTCTAGCATTGTCTTTTGTGGACCAAAGTTTTTTAATGTTAATGAAGTTTCCCTTCTTGTTGGGGTCTTCAGGGCCCGGGAGCCTCAGCATCGCTGACCTTGGTCGAGTTCCTTCCTTCCCAGAACAAATGTTGTTGCTTGTAAGTTAAGCCAGGTGTTGTTTTGCTTAAGCTCCTGGAACTGCTCCTTACTGCATCCTCCCTCCTCTACTCCTTCCCTGCCCCTGGGCGACCCCACGCTGGTCACGGCCTCGCTGATTGGCCCAAGATACCTACCTCAATCTATTTAAGCCCTTGTACTCCCTGAATAAATTGGAGACCGCGATCACTGAATCGACTCCCAGAGTGTGTTACTCTGCCCTCCGATCCCTCCTCGGCTGTTCCAGGGTCCCCGCGGGATGGAGACCCCTACACCTTTTCATTTATTTCATGGTTCATATCTTTGTATCCTCTTAAAAAATTTTAAAAACTATGATTATGCCTACATAACTAAATCTTTCACTAGATACCAAGGGAAACTATTTGAAACAGAACAAAGATATGTCTCTGCTTTTTTATTTGAGCCAATGTCTTCATATAATCTTTGCTTTCTAGATAAGCAATAAGTGACACAAAGATTATTTAGAAATTATTTGTGATTGTATTTCCTCTGAATCAAATATGACACAAATAAGGTTAAAATGAGCCCCTGGAGCAGAATATGTATATAAAATGTCACTGACAGGGGACGATTACATTACTTCAGGGACAGAAAGAGAAACAATTTGAGTGAGAAATTTTTAAATATAAACATAGGAGGGAAGGAAAATATGTTGTTAAAAATAAGTTTCAAGAAATTGATTTTTGCTAAATGATAATAAATAGGAATGTTCTCAGGAAAGCAAGTTCAAAAGGTAAATGAGTCCAGGAAATCACAATGCTACTTTCAGAAATAATTCTAGCTATATTTTCTAAATGTTTATAGGGAATAGGAAAAAAAAAAACAAAAATGGGCCATTTCAACTCACAACTACATAATAATGTGAAATTTATTTAAATTTGCTAACTTTGAAATAAGAAAAGAACAAACAGGTCAAAGGTAGTTCAAAGATATACTTATCCTGACCCAATACAAAATAGAAAAAGATCTTTTAAGGTATATTTTGCATTTTCCAAGAAAGCAACAAAATAAAACATCAATACTTTGAAGGTGAATGAGAGAGGCAATGGGCAAACATAAAGTCGTTCTATTAACCTTGTGTCTCTATCGTACTTTTAGGAAGGAAATCGCAGAAATCATTCAAAGCAGCCTGCACTTTTGAAGTGAGGCTCTCTGAGTTCTTGTTGTTTGAGAAATGGTGCTTATACGAAATATTTGCAACTGCTCTAAATGAAAATTCTTTTTTAATCAATAATTTTTCTATATCAATTTTATCTCAGTACTTATTTCATTCTTTGGGTTATAATTTGGTTCTTTTTGCCAAATAATTTTAGTTTAGGGAGAACGTTCAGGAGATCAGAGGTGTTTTCATTTGGGTTCCTAAGTCCTCTAAACTACCATCCATGGACATTGTGTTTCTACTATATCTTTACTCTCTAACAGTACAAGACTTTCTGGCTAATCTTGAGTATTTCATGTCACAGTCTTAGAATCAGCCATGTCTCCAAGGATACATCATCCTTTCTCTTTATAACAAGGTCTGGGAATTAGGTACTATTGTTAATGTTGGGGTCACAGTTCGTAGAATTTCTCAATTGACAGGACAAACATTATAAAGAAGAACCCAAGTCTATATAAATATAATATTTCCACATGTGAATCTCTGAGATCGTGGTAAATTAATCATGAATTCATCCAAATATCTTTAACTATAACCCATAATATTTTTTTGAATTTTCTATAATACCTTGAAACTGTTAGCTTTCTTTTCTTGCTTATCGGTAAATTCTCAGAAAGTGAACAGTCTGGTTTTCATTATTCATGGTTCATTGAGCTATTTTTTATATCAGTATACATGCATAGCAGTATTGGAGTTGTTAGCCTTGATTTGTAATAGGTACATCAGCCAGATTTCACTAGCTATATCAATTTCCTTCTGTCTTCAAACTTATGGGCTGCACTCCTTTTCAAAATTAACTAAATCACTGATTTTGCTCTCACCAACTTAATTGACATTGTTTCATATCATATATTGGACAAGGGACATTCAGATTTGTGTTTAGATTTAAGGGAAAGCTTGAAATTTCTCACTATTACATTTATGATAACTGTTAGAATTTTAGAGTTCCTATCAAATTTAAGTTCTCTATTTTCAAGTTCCAAGTATCATGAGCATTTTCTAGATTTTACTAATTGCATTTTCCTACTGATTGGTGGGATTATATAATTGTTCACCTTTACCTCAAAGACGTAGTTTATTGCATGAACTGATTGTTGTACCTACGTTGCATGTCCGATGTAAATTTCAGTGAGTTGTAGAGAATAACACTTTTACCCATTGTTGAATTCAGTTTGCTAATGTCTTGTTAAGGATTTCTATATCTTTATTTATGCAACATACTGATCTCTAGTTTTTTCCTCTTTTATAATGCTTTTGCTTATTAGTGTCCCTATAACTCGATTTTTAATAGATGCAGGTTTATTTATGCTATTAGTTTCCTAACTGTGTGAGTCTAAGTGTCTTCTGCTTTTCTGTTAATTGTATTTCATCCATGTTTTCACACTCATGGGTGTGGAATTGATGGCAGATGAGCTACCACAAAATATCTATAAACAACTACATTATTATCCTTTTGACAATGGCATCAGAAATATCGCCCTTCTTTTACTTCTGACATTTGTTACTTTTGTCTTCTTTCTTTTTCTCCTGATGTGATTGGCTATGGGGTTTTCAGCTTCATTGATCTTTTCAAATAACCAGCCTTGGGCTTTGGGAATTTTCCTTATTGTTTTATTTTTTTCAATTTCATTTATTTTTAGGTGTTTTGTGAGAGGCTTGGAGGTCAAACTCTGGGCATTCACATGGAACTCCACCTCCTTTTCCCTTGTTTTAATGTTTTGAGACAGGATTGAACTAAGTTATTCAGTTGACCAGGCTGGGCTTGAATTTGAGATCTTCCTGCCTCAGCCTCCCAGGGTGCTGTGATTATAAGATTGTGCCACTATGCCTGGTTTTGTTCTTCATTTCTAATCTATATTTTCAATTATATGATTTTGCTTTTTTTTCTAAGGGAGGAAGGCTGAGGCAGGAAGATTATAAATTTGAGCCCAGCCTGGGCAACTTAGCAAGACCCTGCCACAAAGCTAAAAATAAATAATGGACTGAGATATAGTTCAGTATGAAAGCCTTGGGATAGATGCCATTATATTACACACGTGTGCGGGTGCAGACACACACACATACACACATGTGAGCAAGTGCTCTCTCTCTCTCTCTCTCTCTCTCTCTTTAGCAGTACTTTTTTAGCATCTCACAACTATTCATAAATAGTATTTACACTTCATTTTACTCAAATATGTTTAACTTTACCATTTGTTATTTAAACCTCCTGTTTGTAGTCCAAATATATGAAGATTTTCCAGTTGCCCCTCTGTTATCGATTAGTTTTATACTAAGAATATATTTTGTAATATTTTTGTTTTTTAATTTGTTACATTTTGTTTTATTCCCAAAATGTGGTTTATCATGTTGCATGTTTCATATTAGCTTGGAAATAATGACTAGCATACATCCACTGGCTGAAGCTTTCCATCAGTGTTATGTGTAAGATTGGAGATATTTTCTAATGAATGATTCCAAAGTCTTTCTATCATCCTTGCTACTCTGCCTCACTACAAAGGTAACTTCTTCAAAATTCTTTGTCTTTATTTTAGTGAACATCATTCTCTTTGGTTATTCTTGGAATCTTTTCAAGTCACATGAAAATATCCCAATCCATACACTGATATATCTATAGTTTCAAATAGAACATACTAGGTTTGTCAGGCCAGACTGCCTCTCAATTTAAAGATGATATTTCTAAATAATTATCTGAATCTGAATCCTTAATGATTATCTGAATAATAATAAGTCAATATGATATGAGATTGAGAGAAAGATGTCAAAGGTTTGTCAAAGAGGGCCACTGACGAGTACAAAATAATGCTTGAAATTTTTTGGAAAAGATTAACGTTAAATGTGCTCTGAATTAAATATATTTTAAAAATCACCTTTTAATAAGTATCAAAATACATGATATATATTAAAAGGTAAAATATGTTGGTAAGTTGAAGGAGATAGAATGAGTCATTAGAAAATAATTTTTCAAAGTTATTTTATAGTAATATGCAACTATAAAACCAATATTTTAAGTCACCCCTCGTGTACTTTGTATTATATTTTTATTCTGGTGATTAATAAGAGTTAAAATAAATAGAAGCATGGCTGTAGCAATGAAGTCTAAATGGTTTCAATATTCTTCCTCTCAAGTAAATGTGCTCAACAACCATGGATGGTATAAAATTATCAACTTCTCATAAAGCAGAGCTGTGAACAAAAATGTTAAATGTGGTAGAAATGTAAACAGTTGGTTTTATTTTAACAAGATCTCTTCTCTTCACTATTTACATACTCTTCCAATACTGAAATGTATATTGGTATCATGAGTGTTATTTACTCTATAATCTATAAACGTCATTTGACTCTTTCATAGATTTTTCTCATGCTAAAGTCTATTAAAGTCTTTGCAGTGAAATATTAAATCTTTAGGTTATAAAACTTATGAATGAGTCATTACTCTCTATTAGGTCAGTGCAGGAAATATGTATGGGCCATGTCTTGCTCAAAATGGTTTATAACATCTCACAGGTAAAAAATAAAGCCTGCATTTCTATGATTTATTATAAAAAAGAGATTCAATAAAAATTATGTATATACCTATTTTTCTAAACAAAGTCTTATGAGATGTTTGAAAAAATTATTTTCTTAACGTTTTTACAAGCGTTAGATACCAAAATACATTCTCCAGCTGTAAATTTTTTAGAATGAGGTATATTTATAGATTATTCAAATTTTATTCTAACATATTCCCAAGGACATCATGGCAGGGCTGAAGGAATTCTTAATTTATAACTCGAGCTGATCAAACAGGATCAGAGATAAAGAAAGAAGATTAGCAACATTGTGAAGACAGAAAAGAAACAAAGTACTACAACTGAAGAATCCTGACTGTGATGTGAATGAGCTCCTCTGCTGACTAGCTGTGTTGTCCGGTGACACATTTGACTTATTGTATCTTTAATCATTATTGTTCTGCAATAAGGACCTTGGAATGCACTTTCTCTGGAAAATTCTGGGCCAAGTCAACTCAACTATAGTTCCTTTCAAAATAAAATTAAATTTTCACTGTGAAAGCTAGTTTTTCCCCATTTTATTGATATGTATCAGTGCAGTACATAAATTTTACATTGATCTTGAGTATTTTGTGCACACACATATACTTCCAAAGTTACAAATCCTTCCCTTCTCTCTTTTCGAAGCTCCCACTCTCTCCCACTCCTCAAGTTCCCATTATTCCCCACATTATGAAATAATTGTGATCTGGGTTTCTCATATCAGAGAAAACATTCGATATTTCACCTTCTTCTGACTCACTTCACTAAGCATGATTGTCTCAAGTTGCCTCCATTTATCTACAAAGCCTCCAACCTAATAAAAACATATCTGAGTGCTTAAAACTTTAATATCTGTAAATAAAGTCTCAAACTAAGAAGGATTCTTGGCTAATTGGTAGAGAAAAAACAACAAATGAGCTTGCATTTCCAAGGAAAGAATGATTTTGTTCATCAACACTGTGGCTTACTTTTAATTCGACAGCAGAATAATTACATATTGGCTGGAGACTTTTATTAGCATTTTTAAATTAATGACAACTTCCACATATATTCATGTAGAAAATTTTTGAAGATATAGACCATTTTCAATGTACTATTTGAAGTATCCTACATATTAACATGTTGTGTTAGTATTGTATATGCATTACAAATAATGGAACAGCACTCTTTTGAATTAAAATTCATACTTTAACACAGTTGCCTTAATTAGTTGAGCAGAAATTGTAGTGCCTGCCTGTAATTTCAGCACTGTGGGAGACTGAGGTGGGAGAATCACAAGTTTGAGCCACTTCTGGGCAAATTAGTTAAATCTTGTCTCAAATATAGAGTTTTAAAAAGACAAAACTGTAGTGTAGTGTAAAAGCCATGACTCCAATATCAGGACCATAAAAAAATAAACACCATTTCTTATTCATAATCCTTTTTGTTTTCCAGAATCCATACAGAATGTCACATTGACTTAGCTGACATATTTCCTGAGGCTTCTTCTAACAGGAATGCTTCCATATTTTCCTTGTTAGATATCTAGACTCTTTGAAGGCATATTGGTTACTTATTTTTGACCAATGCAGTCTTCTCTATGGTAAGAGTGAAGTATTTTTTCCTCTTTTCCTACTTTACTCTTCTGAATGAAGTCATATTGTACAGACCGTGTTCCAGGAGGAGAGAGTAGTGTTTCATCTTCCTTACAGCAATATCTACACAAAGTAATTGGAGTTCTTCCACAAAAGAGACTTCTTTGTGATAACCTGGATATTTATTTTATACTGTAGGTTTTAAACTAACACTGTTCTATTTTCTTGATTATGTTTGACTATTGTACCCCTTGGGCCACACTCCTATAACTAGGGTTTCAGAGCATTTAATTTCCTTTAAGATATGCTAAGATTATCACACATATTTTCTACCTTATTCCTAGAATCAGCTATTTCTTCTTTCATTAAATTTCAGTTCCTTTGATTATAGACTGGTATTATTTGAAATTGATATCTGGGTTGTAAATGCTTCAGTGACTCATTTCTACTGAGATGAGATGTCATTGCTTCTGTGGCTATTGAGATCTGGAACAAGGAATATACATACATATATTCATATAGATAGAGAGACAGACAGAAGGACAGAGACAGATGCAGAGATAACAACCAAAGTATACGAACATATCGATAAATATTGTATATGTTTACTTCTGTGCTATTTTAAAGCTCAATATGAGTTTATATTGATGTCTTTAACTCAAATTACCCATCAAGTGCATTATTCTGGATATCTTACTGCATATTTGGAATATTTCACTATAGCATCAAGAAATCTCTCCCTCCATCACCGTCCATTTTTTCAGTTCAAGCATACACATACATAGAAATTGATTTCAAAGTTGTCAGCCCATGCTCCCATGGGAGATAACTATTGACTAGAGTACAGTATTGGTGCATAGTTCCTTTTGAAAAAGAATTAGGTCAGCCCCTTTTTCCCTTGATTTAATTTAACCATATCTTTCGTATATACTTAATAAAGTTAGATTCTTCTTCAGTCTGCAGTCTACCCTAGAATCTCTGAACACCCTACATGCTTTGTCCTTTGCATAGAGTAAAGTTTATTCTACACTAGAAATGCATGAATTTAACAAATGTCTAACATTATGTGTCTCCACGGCCCTAAAACATACGCCCCCCTGCCCCATTTTTATATATATGTATATATATTTTTTTTTGCTCTGCGAACTTTGAGTAGCATCGATCTTATTACAAAAGTTTATTTTTGCTTCGTGATTATATATCATACTTCATTCCGAATGTTGTGCATCCTCTAAATTTTACTTTCAAATTGTGACCCTCAAGATGAGAGAATTAGAATATGAGGACTTTTAGATCCCATTAATTAGGGTATTTAGAAATGAATTTCTGTACTTCATTGTTATTGTTGGTTTTTATATAATCCTTCAAATTGGAATATTTTACAATAGGGCATGAAGGGACAAAGATATAATACAAATGCATTCTCATTCTATATGGTCTTTTCTTTTTATTGCATGTATTTGGAATACATTATAGTTAGATTCAGTTTGTGGGATTAGTGCGTCCTGATCACTGTCACCTCCCATCCCCTCTCCCCACACTCCTCCCCCTCACACAGAACATGTCTATTTCCTAACATCAGTCTTCTATTTTGCTTCTTACTTGTTTATATATAATTCTGTTTGCTCAGAGAAACCATGGAAATTTAATCTGTGTTTAATTCATTTCCTTAATTATAATTATATCAGTAATCTTTTCTTTAAGAAAAATTCCCAGGAAAGTCTTCTGCATTTCTTTATCACAGCATGAGATTTCTTTTTATTCAGTAAATAATATTTCATCATAGTTGTGCTACATTTTTTTAAATCCAGCCATCTATTTTAGGATACCTCGGTTGTTTTCAGGCTTAGTGAATATGAATCAGAATGCTGTAAATATCCACATGAAGGTTTTGTATGCACATACATTTTTAAATCAGTTGAGAAAAATACTTAGGCATTTAGACTTCATATTATACAGTAAAAATTATTGACTTTTGTAAGATAAAACCAAATCACCCTCCTATGTGTTGTGCTACTTCGCATTTCCATCAGTAATGAATGAGCATTCTAGTTGCTTAGCATTTTTCTTCTTACTTTATTTATTTATTTATCTATTTATGTATGCATGCATTTATTTATTTATTTTGAGACAGGGTGTCACTCTGTAGTTCTTGAACACATGGAAATCCTCCAGCTCCATCCTCCAGGCTGCTAGGATTAAAAGTGTCAGCCACCTCACCCAGTTTCTATGATGCTGGGCTTTGTGATTTAACTGCAGAGCTACACCCCCAGTCCAAAATTTTTTAAAAGAATGATCATATAATTATGCTTAAGGACGTTTCTTAGAGTATAATAACCTAGAGATTGTGTTTCAGAAATATTTAGGCAACATTATCATTAAGAATTGCCTTCAATGTTACTTTTGTATAAACAGATGCAGAAACAAATTTTCCAGAAAACCAAAGTCATTGTGGTTAGTTACTGTTTAAGTCCATCTAGGCTCCTGTAATGAGATAGCATAAATTCAATGCCTTGTAAATAATAGAGATGTATTCTTTCTGGTTCTGAAAGTTGGGGAGACCAAGATCAAGGCACGGGCACACTTGGGAGTCTTGTAGCTCATAGAGGCTATGCCCTGTCTTCCTGTGTCCTGGCATAGTACAATGAGAAAGGCCCCTCTTTGACTTCACTTATAGTGACACTCATCAAAAAATTTCACATTGGTGACTGGAATATAGTATATGAGTTTTAAGAGGACATAAAGATGAGAGACTCCATTGTAAATCTTAAATTTTGCACGTATACATATTAATAAAATGGGAAAAAGATGAAAGTAGAGCAATTATAAGTTCATTATTTCAATAGCTTCTGTGAGTACCTGACTGATTTCTCAAGCTGTTATTATGATCTTCTATTTTCTACTTTTATATTTCTGTAAGAATTTGATTTTTCAAAACTTTATAATCAAACCTTGCATCACCAGAATTATGTCTCAAATCTTGGACTACCAGTTGGGTCCACTGTGATTAGAAATAGTGATTTATTAAAATTATTGAACTCATTCAAAAGATGATACCTAGAAATATTAATTAAGTTTTTAATGATGGAAGCAAATATATTCAGATCATTGGTAGGAAAAGAATATCCAAAGGTGCATCTAAAATTCTATAGAAGAAAATTGTTAAAAATTAATGACAGAGATGTAATTAGAAGGTTGGAAAACTGGATGTGTAAAAGTGAACCTGGGTATTGTGCTTAATATACTATTAATATAAAAATTATTGAGAGACTAGAATAGACTTGACCTACCTCTATACAATGAAAAATTAAACATATAAATGGAAACCTAAAATAGTTGATGAATTATTTCAGAACTCAGATATATTGGAACTTAATTTTTGGGGTGGCCTCAGTTTATTATTCCAAATCATACGAGTACAAGTGTACCTATGTGTTTGTTTCTTTTTCCTTTTACTTATATGTTGTTGTACACATTTTTTAACAAGATTAAAAGGATGGAAGATTATGGGAGTTAAGGAAAAAGAAAAGGAAAATGAGAATACTCGAAAAGGTACAAATGAGAGCATCAATTTTTCATCTTCTCCAAGTTACTGAACAGAAAAATATGAACAATACTGTTCCTGCCTGAGATTCAAAGTTCTTCGTTTTACCCTTAAAATGAAAGATGATAATTTTAAGTCAAAGACCTTTATTACAAAAAAAATCAATATTCCAAAATTCAGAAGGTTGAACAATACATGATACCCCTGGAGTACAATCTATGAAATATCTTAACAATACTATACATTCCGTAATATGAATAATTTCTTTAGACTCCAATATAGGAAGGATGTAATCATGATAGTTATATGTAAATATATTGAGGGTCTCTTACTCCACAATGAGTGCCAAAAATATAAGCAAAATGTAGTGGTGTCAACACAATGAACCCCAACTTCTCAGCCAGCATTCCTCAAATTAAGGACTTAGGATACAACACACTCAAATATCAAAAAAGGAAAGTCATACACTCATCTCTTCCTCTGTTCTAAAAATTTCAGTTCTAGTTTTTATTTTCATTTCCTAAACACTAAGCAAATTTGAATTCGCATCTCACCCATCATTGATTCACCCTTCCTCCAAATTAAATGTGCTTTGCCATTGGGGGAAGTAGATAGGATTAAATAAAATTGTAGTTAATGATGTATCAAATAATGCATTGGGCTTTGTGGAGTTTGCTGCCTATCGATTATAGCATTAACAATGAATGTAACACAAGCTATGACTCCAGTGGCAGGTTTGTGACTGTAAACTAACTGCATGGGGAAGAGGCTTCCCTGGTTCCCAAGGGTGAGTACAAGCTCATTTAAAGTCAGCTTAGCTAACAAGTTGTCTTCATGGTATATAATAAGATTTCCAATACCCTGGATAAGAATAAAGAGACACGAACTTAAATCATGCTACATGACACTTCAAAAGGTTTTTTATCTCACCTAATTTAAGATTCATAACTAAAGCCAGGCTATGATTTTATTCTGACATTTCATCTGCTTAGCATAAGAAGAGTCGTCATGACCTCAGAATGGGAGCCAGCCACAGTCATTCAGCACAATCTAATTTTATACTCAGTGGGCTGGAATACTTTTCATCATTCTGGAAATGTCTGGTTCATCTAGGAAACACTGGTCCTTATATTTTGCCTTCTAAAATAGATCATGGAAGGGTAGCTGCTATACAGACTAAGCGCATTTAGTTGTCTAAAAATGTAGGTATAATTTTTTTTTTTCATATTGCCAGATGTTTGGTAACAGTGTTCTCTAGTGCAAAGTAGACTGAGCTATTTACTTCTTCCAGTTTTCCTGATTAAGTGAACAAGAAGTACTTATGATCCAATTAATCCTTCTCTCAATATCAGATTGATCTATAGCAAAGATCAAATTAGACCTACCTTTAGACCTATTTTATATTTTCTTTTACATATGCGTATGTGCCTGATGTTTTCTCTGTATGTCTTTGATCAAATGAAATTCTAGTCAGTATATATAAAATTGGTTACGCCAGATTAATCCACACTTCATTAAAAATATTATGTATTGAGATTCTGGCCTTTCAGCAGGTAGATGACCAATAAAGTTTTAATAGATTAATCCTGTTAAAATCTAGATAGAAAGTTGAGGCTTATTTCAATGAGATGACACCAACATACGTTGAAGGGAGGCTCTGGGCAGGGGAGGAATAGAGAAATCTGCAACCAGTGGATTGGGTTTCTCCGTGTAAGATTTCTAACAAGATATGGAGTGGGAGAAACACTTGATTATATGAAAGATCTGCTAACATACTTCGCAAATTAGAAATCTTAGAGAGTTTCTTCTTATGTATTTTCTAATCTTTTCTCCTCAGTTCTCCTGAGGGCAACTTTATGGTGGGTGTGAAAGCCCAAGACAAGAGGAATATCCATCTAAGCAATTATTGGGTCTTGGCTGGGCAGAAGTCCAGTGAAGGTAGGACTATCTATCCAGCCAATTATTGGGTCCTAGAAATATCTCCAGGTAACCCAAAGAGTCTGTGTAACACAATCAAAACCGATTATTCAACCTGTTTTTTGCATTCTGTACACTTATCTTCAGGTTTTTAATTACTTTTTAAAAATATTACGCCTCTCAGAAGTGCTTTTAGAAGCATCTCTTAAGGATGATGAGGTCAAAGACAGTTACAACATTTATTAATGCTAGATAAAAGGTCATATCCATAGACTACATGAAGCATGAAATAAAATACCTGTCTGTGGGTAAATCTATGGATGCCCTGGTGTGAAGAGCATAGCAGAACCAAAGCACATTACATCACCCAGGCTACAGGTATAAAAAGTTGTAGAATGTCACAGACATGTACTGAGAAAGATTAATGGTTCTCCAAATGTAATTTACAGGAAATTGGTTGTTCCCAAGGACATGGAAGATCGTCTGCCAGCCCAGGTCCCTGTGATGAATTAGTATACATTATTTAATTTACTTATATCTTACCCAGTTCAGAAAGTGATGTGCCTTAAAATACAAGCAGAATCACAGAGTAAATGAGCATATTAGAGTTATGGTCCAGAGTAAAGCAAAATATTTCTTTGGAAATGTTAGGATATAAAGGAATCCATTAGATTTTGTTTCATATTCAAGATTGACATTAAAAATTAGCATAAATTTGCAAATGTTTAACGGACATAAGGAAATAATTATGTTACTCTGAAAGTCCATCGTGCAGTGACTACCTTCACAGTGATTGTAATTTATTATGCGAGGCAAATGCATGAATATCCATGTTCAATCCATTGTCCTTGGTATTATGATAAATTGTTCAAAATAAGTTGTCTATATAGTAGTGTGATATAGGAAACAACGACACACGCTGGCAAGCTGTTCTCACATCAAGGTATCTGAGGTAGTTTTAAAGGAAAGGGAGAGATATTATTAAATAGGTGGAATTTACAAAGTGCTGTGATCGGCTTTGCATGCATCAAGAAGAAAGAGAATGAATCAGGAAAAGGACAGCACTGCCTCTTGGTGATTGGACAGTTCTCCAAGACTAAGAAACCAGAGATAAAGATGTTGAAGGGGGTTGTTTTGTTACATTAAAAATTTTCCTTTTCATTTTGAGACTAGCTATGACAACAAAGCACTCCTACTGAATCCAGCTTCCATACATATCTGAGTCTAGGCCAAAAGTCCTTAATTTAGAATCTGGCTGGAGTTACAGTCAACTTTATTCCTACTTTCAGAAGAACTTGAGTAGAACACAGTTACTTCTTCCAGGATGGCTGGTGGGACACTCACCACTGGGCTCAGGTACTTCTTGGGAGAAAATGTCCAAACTGAAGACTAAGTCTCCATTTGCAGGGATCTCAAGTATGAATTTTAGAAAAAAGTCACATAAATTCTTATTATCACTGCCAACACAGGCTTTTTGACTAATTATATTTCTCAGAGAGAAAAAAAAACCTGATATTTTATGTCAACAAGATATTTGTGTCTATATTTCAAAATAGTCTGTAGAAATAGAAGCAAATTTTACTTTAAATAAAAATCCACAAGTCCCTTCATGTGTGTAATTTTAAAGCATTTTTAAAAATAAAAGAAAGGTATTTGCACTCAAGAATTCTACAGTAGCATTTTGAATTCTCAATGACAAAACTTAGAGATTGCTAGAGAACAAAGTAGAAATATAACTTTCACCATAACATTCCAAATAAAATACATCTGGGATGAAAATTCAGATCAACTCATGTGTATCTTTTACAAGAATTTTAGAATTTTCTGATTTAACTTTCAAAAAATGTTGAACGTTAAAGAGACATCGGCATCAGTTTAGGAAAATAGCACATCTCTCTATCAAACTTTTGCTAAGTATCATGCACCTTGGAGTCAAAAGCTTCATTCTCCCATACCCACCTGAAAAATCACCTTATCCCCAGCCACCGATGGTTGAAACAATGCTGTAATCTAACTTCAAACTCACAGTAAGTCATAAAGCATAAAAAAGTTTCATAGACATAACATTATCTATCTATCTATCTATCTATCTATCTATCTATCTATCTATCTACAAATGCATTTTTACATCAAAATATATCAGAACATACATATACTGGTATAAAGCAAGATACTCAGTAAATGCATCAGTTAAATAACAAGGACAGAAAGACAGTTTTGGAACCCTGGAATCATCTCAACAAGAGAATCAATGCTGATTATAAAAGGTTTAACTTGGTACTGAGAAGCAACAGACACACAATTTTCATTGAAAAAATTAATTTTGCTTATATACATGCTGACTTTATATGTGCTTATTACCATTTTTGTGCACATGTTTTCATTTTAACATCTTTAAAATCACTGTGAAAAATTTACATCATCTTTAAGGTTATGACCTTGGCTAAGTTACACTCTGGCACTCAAAATAAGATTCAGCATTTCTACATGCTTCATATTCGTCTTTCAACACATACACTGAAAGCTGTAAATCTTGCTTTATTTTCTGCTTAACTGTATCCCACACATCTTAAGTTATTTTAGTTTTATTCCATTAGAAGTAATTTAAAATTCCCATTGTGACTTAAAAAACATGTAACTAGTTAACTGCCTTGCTTAAATACCACATATCTGTTATCCTTCTGTGTCAGCTTTGTTTAATCTTTGTTTACATCCCAAAAACAATTATGAAAATTACTGCTTTACTTCTAATGGAAATTCTGGCATTCTGAAGCAAAGTTAGTAGCTACATACAAATTTAAAATTCTTACACTCCCACTTTTATAGGGGTGTATTACTTTCCTAAAAAACTCAACATTGCAATGGCACAGGATTGACACTATAGTTCAAATAATAAGTGGATCAGTAAAAGATGTAATGTCAATATTCTACTTTGTTGTTTTTCTCAGACTACAATAAAACAATGAAGAATAGTATTATTCTTAGAAATCTATACACTTTAAGGGATCCCAGCTCAAACAATTCATAATACAAAATAATACCCAGACTAGGAGAAAAAAAAGATTTATGGTATAATCTTCACCCACATACTGATTTTCTTAGACAAGTATTAATTATTTTACTTATTTTACCAGTATTTTCCTTTGTTATCAAAGAAAAAAGTTGAAAGAGAAAATCTTAGGTAATTAAAATGGCAAAAATGTAAAGACATGAATTTATAAATCAAAAAATTTCAGAAAATTATTTTGGTATGAAATTTTCACAAGGATACCCATATGTCTGTTTACTAATGATTAAAAAAGAGATCGCATAGCAAAGAAAATATGTCACAAATTAGAACAATACAAAAGCTTATTTTGTAATGCTTATTTGTACGTGTTTGAAATTCATAATAATTGCATTCATCTTGAGGGATTGGTATGTTTACATATAGCAATTCAAATAAATAAACTAGACACAATCGAGAAGGATAGTCACTGATAAAAATCTATATTTTCACTTTAAAGAATGAAAGAAAAGACAAAGAGATTACAGTGTCGGATATGAGACAATAGGTTCAAAGAGACGGATGATCCACCTGAAGGCTCCTAAAATGGGGAATGAATCAACTGACCAACGAATGTACATAGAGAAACGACAGAGTAAAACTTCTTCAAAATGAAAAATGGCTTTTCTAGGATACGCCAATTACGTCAAAATGAATTAAAAGATAAAAATCAACATTGAGTTATGTGCTGGCTGTTTAAAAATGCCAAATATTTAAAAATATACATTATTCATCTAAGTACAAAAAGAAAATCACTTGAAGAAAGAAAATTGGGCCATACTCAATAACCAAACCAAAAGACAATATAGTAAAAATGTAAAAGCACTGAGAAAATATTGCTATCAAGAAATTATACTAAATTTTCATGCAAGTATAAAACCAAAAGAAAGAGGTTCTCCAATATGTGGAAATTGAGATCAGACAATATCACCAATCTCTTTCGAAAACAACCAAGATATAATCAAAATATATAATTAAGTGATGCAGAAGTCATTTTAAATAGCTTCTAATATACACTGAAATAATATCTACATAAAAAAGTTGTAAATGAGATATTTAAATGTTAGAACCTTTAACTAGAAAAAATATATTCTGAAAAATCAAAAGTTGCAGGATAGAGACATTAGAATGAGGGTTATAATGCTAATAATTTTATCTTTTATATATTAGAGTTAATATAACAAATTATTATAAAATGGACATGGAATTTGTATAAATTAGTAACTAATTCTATTACTACAAAATAGAATTTTTAAAGTAAAAAAATGACTTAAACATATCCTAGAACTTTTAGAGCAAAACTTCAAAAGATCTATGCTGTCTGCTTTTCCCTTCAGAAGCTGATGCATTCAATCCTTCAATCCTCTTACACAGAAAATGCTCTTGCTGATAACACCAATAAACCTCATGTTGCCACACCCAATGGTAATTTGTCAACCTGCTTCTAATTTGTTTTATCTGAAACGTGTGATATTTTCATTATTCCCTTCATTAGAAAAGTCTTTATTTTCCTTGCAGAGAATGTAATAAAATGTTTTGTGCCTTTTCTTTAATCTTTCAGTTAATTCCTCTCTCATTGGCACATCTACAAATGCCATCACTCTCCTAGCTTTGGATATTGGGCCTCTGTTTATATTGACTTCTTTGGGAGATAGCATGCCATTTCATCAATACAATAAATGAATTGACAGAACCAATCGCTAATCCAGTCAAGTTTCTCACTTAATTCTAGACACAAATATCAAAACAGTTCTTTGACATTTAAATTTCAATCTCAAGTTAACATCACAAATTTAATACACACACAAACACGTCTCTTTAAATCAAGCATCTTCCTCATATTGGTAACATTATTTTTCCCATTGGTTCTTTTATCTCACCTCTCATCGGTGATTACTTAGCAAATCTTGTTGGCTTTACCTTAAAATATGTCCATTTCCTCTCTAAATGGTGTGCACATATTGCATATCTATGAAAGAGACCTTTCTAAGAGACCTTTTTACTGGCTTCTTTGCTTGTAGCTTTGTTCATTTAATCTACTCTCAGAAGACCATTCACAATGAGCTAATCAAATATTAAATCAGATCACTTATTCTTTTTCTTAAAATTATCAGTAATATAATCCTGATCCCATAGTAAAACAGTAATAAAATTAATACCTTTCATTAGTTTCTACAGCCCGATCTCCATTTCATCTATGGATTATAGGAAATAACTTTGGTTCTTTGAGGGAAAAATTTCTTAAAAGAAATATTTTGAAAGACCAGTTAATCACTATAACATAAAAGTACATGTTGAGCACTAATTCAAAAAATCTTGGTGGGCTGTTTTTAAGTACATTTAACATTTTTAACAGAATAAACTGTAAATTACAAGTTCAAAATTCTCAGTCCTAAATCTAAGCTTATGAGGAATTTATTTGACTATAATAAACGGGTCAATTACAGCCATAACATTTAATTTATTTTTTACCAAATTATAGCACCAGTTGAATTCATAGCCTTAAACAGATCCATGTATTAAAAAAATCAAGAGAGAGACAGCACTATAATTCTTTTTCTTTTTTTGAGACAGGGTCTCACTCTGTAATCCAGGTCGGTTCTTAACTCATTATATAGCCCAGGCTGGCCTTGGACTCATAACAATTCTTGTGCCTCAGCCTTCCAAGTGTTGAGACAACAGCAATGAATTTTTAAAAAAATAATGACACAAAGGTGGAATCAGAACTTTCATTAGGAAAAAAAATATTGTTTTCTCCTATTTTATAAGCCTCTTGGCAGCTTTTTGGCCGATGATACAAAAATGCCCCTAATATACGTTTGTGACAAAGGATGCAAATTGTATCTTTTATTTTCAAAGACCCTTCAAGTCTCTCTAGTCAAAACCCAGTATGTAAAAAAAAAAAAACCTATATAAATTTAGAACCAAAAATGTAACAACTCATGTCTCAAGATTTTCATAACTTCTACTGACAATAATCATAGCAAAATATGAGATGGATAGATCAGAAAAGTGCTCTACATGTACTAGGGACTCTCAATACTAAAAGATGTCAGATATAAATTTGAGCTTTATTTGTTATTAATATAAACTAACTGGTGATTGTAACTGAAAGCAAAGAACTCCGAGAGTTCCTTGTTATGTCAGGCATACTTTCCAAATATATTATTAAAAATTCTCTCATATGAGATATAATACTAGTTTGAGACTCCTGCCTTTTCCAGGTGTGGGTTTCTGGGGTTTACCCTTGAAATCCAACAGACCCATCACAATATCAGCAGTGACAGTTTGTTACCTGATGCTATAGGGTACTCAAATTCTGGACCCAACCAACCAAAGCCGAGTATGCCGGGTGGCCACATGGATTTGATCGATAGATCTGTTCCAGGCACAGCCTCAGCTAACGGCTCAGTTGACAGCCAGCACCAAGCATCACACAAGTGAACAAATAAAATGTCAGATGAATCCAAATCCCCCCATCACTTCTGAGTATAGTGAAGCCCTGCACAATTTGCCTGTTCTTGAGCAAGATACATTGTTGTTTTTATTTGGTAGTAAATTTTGGTCTGTTTTCTAACTCAGTAATGGATAGCTACAGCATTAGGCATAATGTGCCATTTGTTACAAGATCCCAGATAAACTTTTCACTCTTTCTCTGCTTCGTACTGAACTGCACTAAGTCTGCATCCCACAGCAGCAGTTCAAGGTTCCACAAGTTGACTTTGCCTCTTAGTTTAGTAAATAAGTACAAGAGATGATTCAGAAGATGGGAGGACGGTACAAGAAGAACGTTAAGCTTACATATTCTATGCTTATTGCAGAGCAAAGTTCCCAGCTATTACCTTGTCCACAGCTTCTGCGTTTAAGCAGAGAAGTCCGCTATGGCTTCTGCTTTTCATGATTGGGTCTGTGCTTATAAGTAAGCTGCCCTCTGTCTTTAGTCCACTCAAGCTTGTGACTAGTGGCAAGAATAGCAAGAATCATTTTATGATGTATTGTTTAGATTCTTAGGTATTTAATGATCTATTCAATAAATTCCATTACTGTTAATAATTCCCTTTAATTATTAATAATTTTTGAACATTGTAATCACAATAGTTTTGGTTTCTATGGCTAGACCTTGTCTGGTCCAAATATACCTGAACAACTCCATGCAGAGAGAGCTAAGGCGCTCAGGGCTGATTCTTCACGTACAAACTTCTTACCATTCTCCAACCAAGAGCAGGGAAAGCATCATTCATAGACTGAATTTTGGATAGGATATTGCTCATATGTGACTACATTTATCTTTAAGGTCACAAATATTTCTCTATTTCTTGAATATGTATTTGAAATAGCTTCATTCAACAACTTTTGAGAATCTGGGGATAGGTTTTTAAGTGAAAGCAAGTAAAATTTCTGCCTCTGCCACTACGGATCAAAACAGTAAGTCTAAGAGAATATTTATCCCAGCAGGAAATTTGAGGGTGATACTATCACATTCTCTTTTAATTTGACTGATTATTAGCTCAGACTGGAGAACTGCTGACATAAATGTGGTCTTTTTCTTGAGCAAATTATATGATCCCTGGATGCTGTCTTTCATCTGATCTAACAAATTCTTTATTCGTATCTAATTAAGCAAACACTAGAAACAGTTGATTTTTACTAAGTAGGCACACCAATAAGCCTTTTGCCTTCTGTCTTAGTTACTTTTTTGTCACTATGACTCAAGACTCGACATCCACAACTTAGGGAGGAAAGATTTATTGTGGTTTAGTTTCAGAAGGTCTCAGTGCATTCACAGGTGGGCTGCTGGAAAATGATGGAAGTATGGGCCAGGGCTGGAGCAGGGGCAGGGCCAGAGCCAGAGCTCCAGCAGCAGAGATCCTCATAACGTGGTAGACCAGAGAGAGACTGGGAGGAAGGGTGGAACCAGCTCATACCCCTTTAGGTCAAGTCTCTGCCCGCTTCCAGCCAGGCCCCACCTCTCAAACCTACACAGTATCCATAGGAACACGAGGCTTTTGGGGGACACTCCACATCCAAACAATACCTTCTATGTCATATTCACAAAAAAGTCTGCACATTATCATTTATTGATCCAAAATGATCTTAATAATATTAACAGAACAACATTGCCACAGAACAACATAATTATACAATACATTGATGACGTCATGCTGATATGTAACAGCTAGTTGTCTAAAGAACATCCTGCAATTTCATTACTCTGAGGGAGACAAAATTCAAGTGGATTATTTAAACTACGCCAAGACTAATTTGCACCTGAAATAACTTCCCAATATATAGAATTTTCCTTTTGTTTCTGCTAAACAAACTTCAGCTGCTACTGAAGTGGTGATTAGATCATACATTATACATAATAAATATACTGGGATTTCATCACAGCTAAACTTGTTTTAGTATAGCACACAAAGGAAGTGTTTTCTTATGATTTTCAGGGATTTTATTACTGAAAGTACCCAAATGTTTACCTACAACATATTTGGGGCATGATTTTTTTTTAAAAGGTTGTATTTAATCTGCTTACATATGCCAAATTCAAACTTAAGTCTATAAAACTGAAATAGCAAAATATAATCCTAAAGGTCTCTCTTTCAAATAAAAATATTAAGACTAAAATTTAAGCCACAGTACCTCAAAAATGCCATTCATTACCTCCATTGCTATTTTATCATGCATTTTGATAAATGGCATATCCTAGTTAAAATTTTATTTTTTTGTAAACATAACATTTTGCTAAAAAGATCAGAGTTTAAGAAAATGCATTATTTTTAAAATGTTTATTACTTTCACCCTCATAGAAGTAGAGAATTTGAAGAATTGAAAAGGGTGCATTCATACCCTTTGTCCTCCTGTATCACCTTATAGTACCTCTACTGGCAATAAAAAATGTGTATCTCAGCAGGGTTGAAAAATAGAGCTCAAAGAATAAAGTGAAGGATACAAGGATCTTATAAAGCATAGCTTATCACATTGAAGAATGTTTTTCTACTAAGTCAAACAAGCTATTATTTAAAGAGTTATATAAAGAAATGAAAGTACAAGTTTATTAGATAACTCAGCTGTGTCTGCTCTTGATATTTCTAAAGATACAATGAAGAGACAATAAAGTTCTTGCTGAGTTTAATACTATGTAATCATCAGGAATTGAATCAAAGAAACACCATGGAATTCAAATTGTAAAATTCATGGAAGCAGAAAGTTAAGGTGACTTTGATTTAACTGTTTTTTTTTTTTAAACTAGGGAGGAAGGGAACTTAAGAAGAGGATTCTCATCAGTGCAGGCATGATGGGTGCTAGATTGATTGATTCTTTAGTTGCTTTTTAGTTGTTGGAAAACAGTATCTGACAGACATAAGCCAAAGGAAGATTTACTTAGCTCAGTTTCAGGGAGTCTCAGTGCTTTCACGAGCTAGCAATGGCAGGAAGGTTTGGTAGAGAAGGGCTGCTCATGGCATTGAAGGAGGAAGGTTAGGCCTGGGAAGAACGTGAGGCAAGAATATTTCCTTCCAGGCCACACCCTCCATAATCCACCACACCCTCAGTAATCACCTCCCACCCCCAGCCAGGCCCCACAACACAGCACATGGAATCCATAGATAATCCACAAGGTCCACATACATGAGGCTTTTGGGGGACATGTCAGATCCAAACCAGAACAATACATGGACACACTGTGACATGTTGAGAAATAAATGAAATAAAACTTAAAATGGCTTCAGTAACAACTGGCTCAAGGGGAAAGTAATGTCAGGTTTAGTGCAATAAGATGTTAGTTTTAGGAAGCCCACAGCACAGAGGAAACACCACAAGGAAATGACGTGTCGTTTCCCTATAAGTCTCTCCGCAGATCAGACCAAGTCTTCATTTCAGATAAAAGAAAAATGAAGATTAGCTGCATTATTGATGTTCAATCATCCCTGGAGGATGAGGTCAAGGATTTGACAATGGGGAGTTTTACTAGAATCTGACAACTTCTTTCCAGGCCAATGCTTAGGAGAATTAGCCTCTTCTGCATGCCAATTATTCTCCCACTCTGAAGACATGAAACTAGAATATTATTTCTCTCATAGAAATTGTGTGATTTACATCCTCCCACTATATAAACTAAGTCCAAATAACTTTATAATGCTATATTACTCTCCCTAACTTAATAAAAGAATCACTTCTTTGAATAAATATGTCCTAATCTCCTAGTTATTTCCTCCTTGCTGGGTCATAATGCCTGTCATCTACAACTTTAAGGAGGAAAGATTTATTTACAGTTTCAGATCGTAATCTATTCACAGGTAGGTGGCCAAAAAAGATATCACATGGCCAGAGCCAGAGCCAGAGTTGGATGGTACGACACAGCCAAGTCTGGGCTGGAGAGTGAAACAGCACACGTTCCTCCAGGTCAAACCCCAAGCACATGCCCCTTCCAGCCAGGCTCCACCTCCCGACAGGACACAGTATCCATAAATGCAGGGGTTTTTGGGGGACGCTGCAGATTCAAACCAGCACAATCTCTCTTTTTTTGAAAGTACAAATATAGGGCTGGAGGAATGGCACAGTAGTTAAAGTATTTGCCTCGCAAAGGCAAGACTTTGAGTTCCATTCCCTAGTACCACATAAAGATGGGCGTGGTGGCACATGCCTGTAATCCCAGCACCCAGGAGGCTTAGGCAGATGGATTATCCTGAGTCCAAGGCCAGCCTGGGCTAATATATATATATATATATATATATATATATATATATATATATATATATATAAAATCTAAAGCATCAAGCATCTGGTAACCATTTTTAAGCGACTTTTAAGTAAATCACTTTACTGGACCTCACCCAAAATAGCTAATATCTGCATTTTTATAGAACAATGACTCATTGTCTCAAAGTCAGAAATGATAGAAATAATTATATGAAAAACCCATTTGATTCCAAATGAATGAAATGATTTCATTTCTTTCTAATAACAATTTTCACCAAAATAAAGCATTTTTGCTCCATTTAAATAAAAATTGATTGAAATTATCAATGCTTAAGCCAAATAAAATTGTACCAGGTTGAATAGTTTCCCTCAGAATTTCACATGCATATAGTAGCACAGAACGGAAACTTATTTGGAAATGGAAAGACCTAATTAATTAAAAATCAGTTTATGCTAGATTATGGTTACCCCTATGTAGGTGATTGGTATTTATACCAAAAAAAAAAAAAAAAGTTCCGTGCAGATGCAAAATCACAGGGAAAAAGATGTTGTGAAATTAACTAAAAATTTGAGTGATGAGGTTTTAAGCTAAGAATGCCAAGGGCTGCCGAAACTACAAGAAGCTGGGAGAAAGAAAAATTCTTTCTTTCTCAGAAAGAATTCAGAGTATGTTGCTTATTGCATCAACATAGGAAATGGTGAAGAAAACATGATACCTATCTATCTATCTATGAATATTATGCAGCTATAAAGAAAGATTAGAGGAATTTTCAAAAAACGAGGTCACCTCGAGTCAATAATACTCAGTGAAATCGACCACACACAAAAGACAAAGATCACATGTTTTCTCTCATAAGAGATTGCTTAAGTATATATATAGTTAATATCATTGTATCATTGAGTTGTATCATTTCAGAAAAAGAGATGATAATTGCCAGGAAAGGAAAGAAAAACTGCAAGTGGAAGGAGGAAAGGGTAAGAAGGAGGGAGAAAATGATCACAAGTGACACATGCAGGCACAAACTCCCCTCATTGCATGTAATAGACATGTTATTGAATCTGTAATACATTCATATTCAAATAAAGAATTTAAATAATGCATTTGCTTCTGACACTTTGTTGCTGAATTCTAAGCACTAGAACCATGAGAGAATACATTTCTGTTTTTTTTTTTTTTTACCCTATTAAGTTGTAGCATTTTGTGGAAAACCTTCTCTCTAGGCAAGCTTAAGAATCTATACAGAGATTAATTAATAAAGAAGGTACTATCAGCTGGTCACACTGTTGCTGAAAATCAATGTCCCTTAAGAACCTCAAGGGCTTAAGATTTGATATTTCCTCAGAAGAATGCTGAACACTATTAATCCTCAATCTGATTTTCTTGGGCCTATTTGTTTTCTATTGCCTCATTTGACAGACTCGTTGCTCTCTCCAAGCAAAACCCAAATATTCATAGAAAACTCCAGAATGCATCCTAACATATTCTCAGAACTCAAATATTTGTGGGAGAAGTTTTTTTTTTTAAAGTTGGCAGAATTCATAATTGAAAGTCTCAGAGAAGATATATAGGAATGCTGACTAGCAGAAACTCTCAATAAAGTTTGACAATATATTCAAATCAAAAGTGGGACCTATATCATTGAGTTTTTCCACTTCTCTACACATAAAATGTATGACTCTGAGGAAATGGCTAAACACCTAAACTCCCATTATTTTTACTCACAGCCACTGCCACTTGACAGGACACTTTTCAAAACAGCAGACAATGTAAAAATGGAATATGCAACTTGAGAAAAATAAGTCTAAGAATGTCCCATCTCAGTAAGAAAGGAAACATTGCCAGAAGTGTCCAAGTCCTAGCTGCAATAAAAAAACACAAAATTAAAGCTATTGAGATGCAAGCTACTAAAATTTCCACAGATTAACATTTGAAACTTGAGTAATTTCAAAAAGATAGAATGATTTGAAGTTATACTATTATGCTTATGCCGGTCTGGAAATAAGTAATCTGATTTAAAACCTGCCTATGAATAAAGAATTAACAAATTTCTAGAATAAATGAAAAGGAGTTCTCGAGAGAGTCAAGATAGACTAAAATCCCAATGCCCCAACTGAAGGAAGCTTGGTTATTAATTTTAAAAGCAATAGTCATAGATACATTTTTGTCTGTTATGTTTATGCTGAAGGAGTCTGTTTAAATACTGTTTCTTTCACAAAACACCCTTTCTGCATACAGTAGTGTTGTTTTCTCTCTAGGCAAAAGGGAATAAAACTCATAAAGTCTAACACAGAGAAAAGAGATCAGATAAATCTACTCCTTACATTTTTTTCTCTCAGTCCTGGTCTGCCAAGTAGAAATCAAATCCTCTCCTCCATTAACATATTGAATTCATGCAGTGTCCATCAGCTGTGCATTCCACAAATATGTCACTTTTATCAGGCTCAAATAAAAGGGTTGTGACACAATGCGTGTGTGATCCCAGAGCTTAAAATTATCTTTTGTTAAGGCCCCTTGTTCCCATAGCTCCTCCGAATCCTTAGAGCTAAGCCCTAGAAGCTGCTGAGACAGCTGAGATCACGTCTTGCAGCGGCTCAGAGCCTCCTTGATGTTAACACTGCAGGACAAGAGAGATTTGTCCTTGTACACAGCGCTATCTCCACGGGGACATCTCATTTCCTTTTGTTTTGTAACTCGCCGCCGTATAACACATTTTCCCACAACTTAGTGATAAAAAAATTAAGTTGTCAGCAGTTGAAAATTAATAGAAACTCTACTTATAAATTCATTGAACTTGATTGGACCCACTCAAGAGTTTCAGTGTTTTTAACAATTTAAATAAGAATTCCTAAGTGGGCATGATCTTTATTTTCATGTGATTTGGTATTTCAGATATAAAAATTCCCATAGTTGGGATAAAAATGCTACAAAAGCATATCCAGTAAAATAATTTTATATAGGAAGCATATCAAATTAGCAACCAAAATCTTAATTAACAAAACCTATATAAGTAGGACACCAGACCATAAAAGGACACGGTTCTGGCTTCTTGCATTGCCTATGAAAATGTAACCATAAGGCAAATTAACTTAACCTCTCAGAGGCTCAAATGCTTATCTAGAAACCTGAATGGTAAGATACGTTTTACCACACTTTATAAGATACACCTTATCGAATTTTATGGACAAAGATTGTGTTATTATAGGAAATGAATGAAACTGATGAAAAATAAATATGAAACAAGCAAATTTTAAAAATATAAAAATATTTTAAAATTGTTTTAGTTTTCAAAAGAAGCTATATATTTTAAATACTAATGTTTAAAACATAGGTGTCCATAATAGTAGTATCTTGCCTTCCAATTCTCTGTCCCCTAATCTGAAGTCACATATTGATAGGCTCTCCCAATGTCCTTAACAAGGGTCTCTTCTATATCCTAAACAATATACTTCGTGTTTTCATAAATACCCTGCTGTAAATGACTGACCACTTTTGAGTATTCTAACCTAGCCTGTATCCCACATCATTGACCCTACCCAGCTTAGCAAAATCAAAAGTGTTATATAATTGCGTTGTTACTGGCTGAATAACGTAAAAGACTACATTTCTATTACGGTAAAACATCTTCTCTAACATTATTCATCTCTGTTATTTCTGTCTCTCTGGGTCTCGCTTAGCACACTGCAGAGACCTTTCCAAGCAATTGTTCCAGATCTCAAGCGCGTCACTTTTCCTCCCCTTTTCTGCACACCTTCCATCCACAGTTCTGCACCCTCCCTCCCTATTTTTGACCAGAGCGCGATGGAGACTGGAAATTACTCAACCTCTGGGATTCCCTTGTTTCTTAGACGCCATCTCTTTTTTAAGTTTCTTCTTTAGCACATTCCCCAGTAGTTTCCAAAAATAGAGCTTACAATGGGTGTATTGTGTGTTGAGTACCTGAATATTTAAAAATGTCATGCTGCGTCTTCTCCATTCAGTGATTTTGGCCATGCGTTGATACCTTTCTCCACCTTCACTGAATGGTCTCCCTCCTCTATAGAGAACAACGTGTTATTGAGTACTAGAGTCCTGCTTGGGCAGAGAAGCATTATCTGAGGCATGACCAAGGCTTGCAACAGAATATCTTTCCTCCCGGTGGTATGCACAGAGAGCACAAGCCTTTCAATGTCACTCTGCTAGCTCTAAGAAACATGAGTCTTCCTCGCCACTGAGAGAAACAAGGTGTTCACAGCACACATCAATTCCCAACTGCACAGGCTAGTATTTACACACACACACATCATTCTTTTTTTGTTACAGCTTTTGACCGCTCCTATATTTGCATACAATATCTTCTGCAGGAAAAGACCACAGACCTTATTTTTCCTTCCAATGTCGTTAAACATGCTGAGTGAGCTAGATTTTAGATTGCAGTTTTTATGGCATGATAGATATTTCTTACACGTATATTAAATGTTGTGTAGATTAATGAAAAACAATTTTCTTAGCATCTTATGAACATTAGCAGGTATTGAGTGGCATCCACTAAATATTTTCCATTGTCTGTACTATCAGATTGTTAGCATATTTCTAAAATCATAAGTTGAGGTTGATTAGTGTTGTCTTATTATCAATTTTGCTCTCCATCAATTTATTTTCCAATGTTGAAAATTAACCACTCCCACAGTTTTGAAGTCAGATATGCCGTTTTCCATTAGGACCCAGTATTGTTGGTGCATAGTTCAAGAGGCATTTTGATTTGCATTTAGGATGCTGTTTACCAAGGTGAGATGTGCTAAGAACTGGACAGATAGCAGGCTTACCTTTTCCTGAGCATGTCTAGAAACCTTAGGGGAAAAGAATTCAATATCCCAAATAGAAAAATAAGTAATCTTTTCAAGAAAACTAGTGATTGCTACTAGGATTTTTTTAATTTTTGAGAATCAAAGTTTAATATTTTATAAATGTGTTAGGAAATAAAGTTTAAGCCAAATACCAAGATGTTTAATTAAGAACAAAAGTCTTTCACAGCCCAAGGTTTTTATATCACACTCTAAATAGATATGGGTAATTTTTTTCATATAAAACAATATGGTGCTAATCTTTACAACATTAAATGCCAATGATGATCATAATTCTCTGTAAAGTGCAACGATTGTGTTAGAGACATCTGCCTGTTCGTTTCTTCTTCTGCTGCTTGGGAATTAGCTCTGACTTTTATTTTCTTCTTTTTATTATCCACTTATGGTGATATCTATGAAAACTATTTGAAATAACTGAGGAAAATGAAATATTGTGAAGTAACAGTTACATGTAAATACATAATTTTGAGAAATTTCCAAATAAAAAGAACAGATATAGAAGTATGTATGCAAACACACACACACACACACACACACACACACACACACACACACACACACACACATATATATATGAGACACCTGCACAATTTTAACTCACCAGAAACTGTCAGCCTTTAAGATCCTTTTTCAACAGGTTTTCACTGAGTAATTGTGAGAGTAAGAAAAATTTCCAAGTTCCTGTCCTTCTGATCCATTGATTTTCTTCTATGACCTTCTGTCTTGACACTGTTGGACCTCAATTTCGCAATCCATAAAACCATTCCTGCTAGATTTACTGCTGGAGCCACTCATTACTTCAATCTCTGGGACACTTTAGTGGAGAAAGAATGACGTTTCCATCTCTCGTCTTCTGGTATATAGATCGAACTCACACATTTTTCCCCACATTACTTACATCACTCTAAACTTTGAGGTTTTTACAAACAGAACTTTAAATTATTATATTTATCTTATATAAATTAAGGAGATTATTTTCATGGTGATTGAAGAAAATAAACATCTTCATAGATAATATGAAGCTTAGCAGAGAAATTACAGAATTGATTTTATAGAATATATGGTGGGAGGAGGTATTTTTGTACAATACATATTATTAAATTTTGTTGCTTAGGAAATGTGAAAATTCTCTTCTAATGGCTCTAAAAATTCAGATAACAGCAGAATTCTCACTACAAACTATTATTCTTCATATAAACTAACTACTATTCCTTTTTGCAGATATGAGCATTTTTACTTTTCTAGTATTGTATTTTTGGGTGGAGGAATTGTAAGCTAATCGTAACAAAGATTCGGCTTTTCTCTCAATTACACATCAGAGAAAGTATTTTCCAAAAAAATCTGATGTGAAACATATGTGTAACTCTTCTTATCTGCGGCTTTCATGCCCATCGTTTTGTTCCTCGTGCCTATAGATGGCCTTGGTTGGCATCATCATGAAAGCTTCTGGAAACTTCTCCAAGGCTTCTTTGCTCTTTATTAAGTTCTAAATCTTCACTACATTACATAAATATAAGACTATCATGATAAAGGTTGAAAAATTTTTTAAATACAAAATTCAGGATTAGTAGTCATGAGATCAATGTGATTAAAGACTGATCACTTTACATCTTCATAATGCAAAGGTTTCTTTCAATTTTATTAAAATTGACAATGTCATGTTTATTTAACCTACCAAAATCGTGTTCTAGGATATAAGTGTATATGTCCCAGTCAAGCAAGATTGTTGAATTAAGAGGGCAAAATTTATCATACATGGTCTCACTATAGAACCACTACTACAGGGTCCATGTGTGAAAGCCTTTCTCACCAGGCACAGAAGTGGATTAAGACAGACACAATGAAGCTTTCCTTATCCATGGTGACAAATGTAAACACCTTGCCTTCTTCCTTCCCACAGTGACTCAGTAGATTGTCACATTCCAAAGTCAAATATTGATGGGCATTGATTAGAAACAAGGATTACACAATGGAATGCTACTCTTCCATAAAGACAGATAGACTTGAGGCTTTTGTAGGTATATGGACACAAATTGAGACCACAATGATTAGGAAAGTGAGTCAGATGCAGGTTAAATCTCTGGTTTCTCTAATATAAGAAATGGTTAAATGGTTCCTCTAATATAAGAAACGCAGTATATAGTCGTTTTATAGAACTTAATGGGAGTGATAGTGCGAGTCAAGTGGTTGGGAAGGGTGTAGTAGGACCAAAAAGGAGAAGGGGAAAGAATTGTAATTTTGATGTGATATATAGATAGATAGATAGATAGATAGATGATAGATAGATATAGATATATATGCAAAAAGACTTAAAATCAAAGTAAATATTATGCACCTCACATATGTGCATGTATATATACATATATACATACATTAATATATATACATTACATATATTAATAAAATAAATAAAAATAAGGAATTGTCAGCAAATTCAAAGTCAAACAATATTTTTAAATTTTAAATACATTATATGTAACAGAATAAACTAAATTCCACAAAATATATATTGGCTTGATTACTAATTATATAATTTAGATGAAAGTGTATATATCATAGAATATATTTGCATGTAGTAGATTTTGTTCATTCAAATACAATTAATCTCACTTAAGCTTTTGAAATGCAAATTTGAGCCTAATAATTAAAATAAATTAATCTAGCAAAACATACAAAGAATACAATGTAGAGGAAAGAATTTAGAGAACAAAACTTTCCTTTGACCAGATGGACTTGCATTTCTGGAATTAAAAGCCTACAGTTACTTTCTAAAACTCCACTCTCAAAGTATCTAATTATAATTTTGTAATCCTAAGAAACAAACGTAATTAAAAATCAGATTTTATGTAAATAGTAGCTAAAATTATTTGAATAAGGTATATTCATAATTGAACTGTTTGTATCTAGTATATGCAAAATTTATTTACAGTACTTGGAAGAGCATCGCAAGGAACAACTTCCATTTATCTCAAATATTGATAGTTTGTGATCTGATATTTCATCAAAGGGTTATGCTGTTTTCTTCAAAGATATTCTGCAAATGCCATCTCTTATATTGGATGAGTATTAAGATTCTTATGTACAGCTATTACATTCCTTTTTATTTTGTTTTACTTGCATGAGAAAATAGCTATGAACAATGCATAATATGACAATTTATTGATCCAAGAGTCATAGTTTTGATTAAATGCTCAGAAACATCTGTTGGTCAAGCTAGATGACTCATAGATCAAGTTATTGATTTACTTTTAGATACAGTATTTTGACATTGTTTGAGGAATGAGAATAAAAAAAAAACTGGTCCTGATAATAGAATTTCCACTGAAATAATATAATTTAGGGCTGAAGTATTACTCAGCCTTATTTTACCGAGCAATTGCATTAAGGTGCATACGTTAGATGTCTTGGATGTGCACCCTCACGCCACATGTAATGTAACTTTCTCAGTTCTACCTGTGTGGTTTTATCATCTTGATTGTTGAAAGCCCAGGAAAGAGCCTCGACATCCAGGACCTCTGTGTTATGCTTCTGCTCTGCTCTCTGATGTACCCTCACTGCACAATGCCCTTTCCTGATGAAAAACTCAGCACAGTGACTCTTTCCAGTCACCTCTGTGTGAGCAATCCAGTTCTGTTTGTTCTCTGATACCCTTGCTCCTTGTCTTTACAGTATATCTCTTTGCATATGGTCCTGACAGCCTATCTCAAAGAGTGGGAGAACAGAAGTTGCTCAGCATTAATGTACTCTGCTGTTGTATAACCCAAGAGGAGAGGCTGAGGGTGTATCTCAGCAGCTTGGGCATTAACTTTGCAACCAGACGGCCTTGTGTTCGATTCTCCAGCACCACATGAAAGGTGGTACTTCCCAGCATGCAGGAGGCTGAGGCAAGAGATTGCTGTGAGTTCACGGCCAACTCTGGCTGCATGGCTAATTCTGAAACAACCTGAGCTACAAATTAAAACCCTGTGTAAAAAACAAACAAGCCAAAAAGCAAAACAACAACAACAACAAAATATTAGCAAAAGAGAAGACCAGAAAGGTCTTCAATAAGTTAATGTCTCATTAGCAATTAGTATGATGTCTGGTTAACAATTAAGATTTTGAAACCAACAAGAGTATTGTTATGTCAATTATTTGAGAAGGCAATTGTGCTGAAAATTTGTAATAGCTTAGAATTTATTGATACTTTTAAATTAGATATTCAACTTCCATTTTTAACCTTTTGTTGAATCTTCATTGGGACTTTAGGATTAAAATAATATTTTAGAGGCAAATTTTTATTATCAAAGGGAAATAGGATTCTTTTTCCTTACTGATTGCTGCTGACACAAAGATTCAATTTTTATAATATCATAAATTGAATAATAACATTTCATTTGAATTAATATCAGGATATATTTATATGTAGGCCAGAAAATAAAACACACTAACTCACACATACACAATGACTCACACACACACACACACACACACACACACACACACACACAGAAACTCATAATGTCTTTTTTTATATGCTGTATATCTGAAATCCACACTGGAGAAACACATTTTGAATTAATAGACTTTTTAATCACTGGAAAAAGAACAACTTCTATCTTTCTATGTTATGAATAGAAAACTAAAAAGAATATAAAATATAAGAAAGGCAGGTTTAATATATCAAGAAAGTTTTTTTACGTAGGATATTGGAGATGGCACCTTAGATCTTCACACTGAACGACATTCTCAACCTATTTTTATTTTTGATTTTGAGACAGAGTTTTGCTGAGTCACTAAGTTTCTCAGCCTGGGCTCAAATTTGAGATTCTCCTTCCTGTATCTCTCACAGGAATCCTTTTTTTCCCTTTCTATTTCCTCTTCTTAAGTTTTTACAATAATTTACAGATTGTAACTTAATTTATTTGCCCAAATATTATAGAAAAATATGAAATCTAAATTTATAAAATTTTTAAAAACTTATTTTCAGACATCCATCGCCTAAATTATACCCTAAATCTTTTAATTCCAGGACTCTGAAAAGCTGACGCAGAAGATCACTAGCTCATCTCCCACTTGGACAATTTAGCAATTTAATGAGATCCTGTCTAAAAATGAAAGATAGAAAAGGATAGGGATGTAATTTTAAGTGATTGAGATAAGGATGAAGAAACCATAATCTGTTCCATGAAAATTTAATTTTCTATTAATAAAAGTCAAGTATATATATTATACATACCCTTAAAGTAATAACAAAATAAAAAAAATTATTGATGGATTAATGAAGTAGTAACAGGAGAAAATAATTTAAAAGTGTAAGTCTCCAAAAGTTGCTAATAGAAATGTCTGGTGAGAAAGTTCTTGTAGAATTTCAAAATTATTTTCATAGCATAATCAATAATATGTTTCATTATAGGGGAAAGAATCATAATACTCCCCTTTTCACACATTAAGTGAGCATAAATAAAAGTTGCATACAAGCAACAAGTAAGTCACAGAAATTTTTCATGAATTCGAAAAATGGTCAAATGAAGTAAGTAGTTCACATGACAAAACTTAAAAAAGAAATGCATATTAGTATGTAATATTAAGATTGATCAATGGTACTAAAATTAAAGTGTTATTTTGCTTTTTTATTAGCCAGATATTTTTCAAAATTCTAATGTTTGCATTTCCGAGTTTAAGGTCAATGTTTTCACATAGGCCAATAACAACACAAAACAGGACAACTTTTCTGGATTAATGCCACTGTGTAGGAAATGACGCTTTCTAAAATAAATGTGGTGCAACTGTCCTGTAATAATTTTTTTGCCACAAAGTAGTTAAATGTGCACACACAGATTTAATTTCAAAATATTCTCTGCTACTACCTTTATAATAGCTAGGGAACTAAATTTGTGTGAAGGCCACCAAACAAATATGCAATGGATTATTTTAGGATGCATTCATATAATAAAGCATTAGGCAGATACTCAATATCAATTTGAAATAATAGCTACTTATGTAGAAAACACATGCTAAATTAAAAACAAAATGCATAATGAAATGACCCGATGTTATTTATATTTTCAGTTAACAAATGGAAGCATTTTATTAATAAAATATGGCATGATGTTTTGATATATGTATACTCTACAAAATGGCTGAATCTGAATCATTAATATACCTCACCAACTACACTGTCATGGTAAGAGCTATTAAAATCCACTCTCTTGGTGATTTTCAGTGTACAATACATTGTTATTGACTACATATAGCCACTGAAATGTACAGGAGTTCTCCTGAACTTATTTCTCTTTTTTAACTGAAATTTCATATTGTTCAGTCAACATCTCCTTAGTAATAAAGAATTTCACTTTATTGATACATATTAAGGTAATAAGACATCAGATTCAATTTTATTTCTAGGATTGAACCAAAACTGATAACCAAGCATGAAAACTAGTATGAAAACAAACTTACCAAAATAACTCTCAACAGCAGCAACTAGCGTCAACAAGTCTTGATTATGAAGCCGAGTCTAGTGGTACAGACTTGGAATTCCAGCCCTCTGGCAGGCAGAAGCAGAAGGATTGGAAGGAAAAGCCTTGTTTGGGCAACTTAATGACTTAGTGAGACCTGCCTCAAAAAAAAAAAAAAAAAAATAGGCTGAGAATGTAGCTCAATGTGAAGACCCGGGGCTGAAATCTAGTACTCCCTCCCTCCCACCAAAATCAAATACGAAACAATTACCAAGCAATTGAGCTCTGGGAGACCTAGTCACAGGAATTGGGAGGAACATGATTTCACGCAGAACGGGGATACTAACATCTTATTAAACGTCTTTTTTGGCATAATCGATTTTACTTTGCTTCCTGTGGTCATTTTGTACAAACGCTGAGCAGACTTGCAGACCAACAGTACAACAGAAAGTATCCATGCAATTGTCTGTAGAATCCTCATTGCTAATTCAAGAAGTTCTTATATGCAATGTGCAGGTTACACAGTGGTGGCAGGCACAGCGTGTGGAGGGAAAAGTCTGGTCACACTCGATTTCCCAGATAGTGAACTGTGTGGTTGGAGGCCCCGTGGTCCTTTCGTAGCAATCACACACGCAGCCTTCAGCATTTGGAAACGGTTGCATAGACCATGTTGTCAGTCAGTGTTGTTGAGAAGGCCTCTCTCACTGCAGTTTTATCTCCCCAGGCCACTAGACCAAAATACAAGAAATTGAAAGTAGTTAAGGTAGTTAGCGATCTGAGACGGTAACTTCCGTGCTCCGCGGGTCATGTGAGCACGAGTACATTTGAAAATGTTTAGTTGAAGAGCAGGTACAGATGAAGGCTATGCCTGCAAAATTTTAAACCAGGTATGAAATCAGGATTTTAAAACAGACAAGACTAGACTAAAAATAAGGACATTTTTAAAAAAATCTGTACCTACAGATTTTCTAAAGATGCACTTCAAGACTGAAGGGAAATAAATAAAACTCACCAGTATGGTAAAAGACAATGATTGGACAAAAAAATTAAAAAGAAAACCTAAAATAATTTTTCTGTACTCTACTGATTACAGATAGCTTAACTGATTGGTTAAAGTGTGGAATTGCTTTAAAATGATTAATGGAAAAATAGCCTAGCATTATCACTTATATAGTACCATATAATAATTTTGTATATACTCTTGGAAAGAACTATGCTAACTAATTTTATTCAAATAGGTCAATTACTCAATAACCTAGGAACAGCAGTGGAATTTTTTATAGTGAACATTTTATGACAGACCTAAATTGTAGGCTTAATAAATTTCTATTTCAATTAAACTAGTTAATGTCTAATAACATTACAGTCTTAAAGATTAAATTATCTATTCAATCTATGACATGAAAATTAAGGGTTTCATCCAATTATCTGAATATATACAAAGATACTTCAAAGGGATAGTTTTGGTCTAGTGCACAGGTCCCCTGGAGACAGTTCTTTATGTTGAAGAGTGGTGACAATTCCTGGAAGCAAATGCAAGTTCTGATTTTATGACTCCATTTGCTTCTCCACCATAAAAGCCCAGAATCATCCATCAATCAATAAGTAGGACATACATTCCCTTAGATCCTAATGATTCATCATAGCTCAGGAGTCCAAGGAAATAGTATTAGAGCCAGACTAGCATTCAACCCAATTCCAACCACTACTTAGCTATGTGACTTTAGGCAAGTTATGTGAATGTGTCTAAATTTTCTTTTTTTTTCCTTTTAACAAAAGGGGCTAATGTTTTATCTCAAAATTAATGCAAAAAATAAAATCAAATAATGCATAAAATTGCTCATCATTATTAACTGACTTTGAGAAATTATTGCTATAGTTAGCTCTTGACAAAAAAGATCAATGAAAACAATCAATATTTGGAAAATAATTTTAAAGTCATAAGCATAAGTTGTCCTTCCTTCTCCTAAATTATATTTACTTTCACCTTCATGCCTGAATCATATTATTTTTGTATCCTCATACTTTTTCTTTATTACTTGCCAGTACTCATACAGATCAGGGTAGGAATTGGACAATAAAGAATCTTGCATAAACATTTTCTTTATGTTAAATATGCAGGATACTTTTATAAATGAAATACGATAAAATCCTTTTTCTCTTCTAACAAGAGTATTGACTACCTTAAAATATGCAATGGTATCTCTCTTACAGTTTTACATATGGAAAGCACAATGTATTCATATTACAATATTCAACTAGAATTTTAATATAACAACCTTTGTCCATTAAATATTTGATATTTCATTATCACAACTATAGTAGCTAAATTTAACTGACATTCTTTTGTTAAGAAGAAAATAATATACATTATTAAATTAATTTAAAGGATTATGCATAGACTCCAATCAGAGACGAATTTCACGAAAGTAATATTTCTCTGCTGAGTGTAGGTCATTCAATTAATATTGATTGGTTATCGGCATACAGAGCAAAAAATAATATCTAATAGAGTTTGAAGATGATAAAAACTCAGGCTAAATCCTCCGTGGCTGGCAACTTGGATAAAGAGAAAAAAAGGCCAAATGAAGATATAGAAACACAGAAAAAGTAGAAGAAGGGAGATAGAAATAGAGACAGAAATGGGGATTACATTGAATGGCAGTTAAAAACATCAGAACACATCACTCCCAGCCATGAATACACCATGTATTAGTGGAAGCAAATCTTTGGCATCTCATTGCTAACCATCATTAAGAATGGGAAAGTCTCAGAATAATTTTTAACTGAGAATCATGGAGCTAATCATGTTGTTATTAACATCTAATTCGGGTTTTTCGTAAGGAAATACATACATATTCTTTGTTTTAACATATGAGACCAAAACGAGACTGTTTATATTGCAATTTGTCTTGGGTAGGAAATTAGAAAGAAGATTCACAGGGCACAAAGTCTTTGCAATTAGGACACGTTTAAAGTACAAAACAGAAGTCATATAATAATATTTACCCAAATAGTAATCATATGCATGTTCTTGGAATATCTCGTAAGGATGCACTTTCCAAGTCCTCTGTTTCAAGAAAAGCATTCAGATGCAACAGATGAAATTAAGCAGATGTGGACCACTTTAATTCAGGAAAAGTGGCCCTCTAGTTTTTCAACTGAATTTTATGCCACTCCATTCACTTGTCTTGGACAGCATGGCAACTGAGATCCAAGCCATCAATTGGAGGTTTCACAATGAATGATTCTGACACTTCAGTACTGTCTTCTTGATACATCATGAGCCAATCAGAATAACACTTACTTTGACTCAGTGCTTATCAAAAGTGGAGTTGTAAGAACATAAAGTCATACTGCTAGATCGCATGGGATTTGGCATGAAAGTTCAGGCTACCTGAATGAAAGACAGGCAGCCAGTTTCCTTACACTTAGTGTTACCTATAAATTTTGCTCACTTAAGATACCTAGAAAACATAAATTATAGAACACAAGTTTGTGATGCCTTTGAACATTTAAATATCATTAACAGTAGATAAAATATATTGTGAAAATACTTCATGCAAAAAGATCAGAATGTTATGTCACTTTTTTGAATGTTTTATATATAAACATCATGGGGCTGTATGTCTTTATTGTGTCTATTTTGTTTGCAACTTTGCCTGTATAGTTTTACTTTGCTATTTCTCTATGGTTCTAGTAATATAAATTTGATACTTTATAAGAAATTTGAAAGGATAGAAGTGAAGCTAAGAGAGTATTAAATAAAACAAGCCAGGCTTCCAAGATTCCAGTGTCCAGTGTCCAAGTGTTCAGGTCATTCATTTATTGATTTTTCATCAAGATTAGGATTAGGTTTATTTTCCTTTATAGTTTCAAATCACAGAGACTTACCATCAACCTTGAAATCATTTTCATAGTTGCACTTATTAAAATGCAAATGTCAACTTTGCTTTTGTGTCCCCAAAATGAAAAACGGAAGTCAGTGAGTTTTCAATAAATAAATATTTAAACACAATTTAATTAATTTTTTGTTTCATCTTTCATATTGATTTTATATTTTGAAGCCTGAGTCCCCAAATAAAATATATATCATCTATTCAAATTTTCAACAGCATTACAGAATTATCCTAGAATTCCTTGTTGACCTGTTCTGCTAGAACTATTAAAACATTCACAAATTACTCATCAGTGTTTTATAATAATTAATAGAATCATTTAGAAAATTCACTTTCTAGGAGGTGAAGAATTGAGTCTTCTCAACCAGTTTTCCTATTTAAAAAGAAAACTAAGGGACTGGAGGAATGGTACAGTTGCCAAAGTGCTTGCCTTGCATACACAAGGCTCTGAGTTTGACTACCCAGCACCACATATTCCAGGCATGGCGGTACACACCTGTAATCTCAGTACTTGGGAGTCTGAGGCAGGAAGATTATTATGAATCCAAGGTTAGCCTGGACTCCATGGTGAGTTCAGGACCAGTCTGGGCTACAGAGTGAGACCCTATCTGTAAAAATAAATAAATAAGCAAATAAATAAAATAAAAGACAAGAAAACAATTGAGTCAATGCTTGCATTTTTTTTATTTGGTGACTGTTTATGCTTATTCACTTTTTGGCCCAATATTTTATATCACATCTTATTGATACTGCAAGTAGAAATGAGGCTCTTTTCTTCCATAGTACAGTGGAGACTGCATCTAAGACAGCTAATAGTATAATCAATTCACAGTATTTTCTAATTATTGCCTACACCCTACTTACTTATGGGCTTTTTTTCTTAACTGTTTCTGGCATAAATCAGTTATGGGGAGTAATGTCAGCTCTCTGACAAACACCCCTCAAATATCGGCAGATTAATAAAATAAATGTTTACTGTCCATCTATATTAGGGAACACATGGTCTCCACGAATAGAAATTAAGAATGAAGATCCACACACTCACGTGGGACCCAGTATGACTAAAGCTCAGCCATCTGTTATGTGTGACTTCCAATTTACAATGGAAACACCCATTCAGCAGAACAGAGAAGGAGAGATCTTGAGGACCAGCTCTGAATTGTCCCTTAACAGACATCTGCTCACTGGCATTGCTAAAAAGGAGTGACAAGGGCCCACCCATATTTAGAAGGGATAGAAAATTTAGCTTAACTGCTGTTGTAAAAAGTTGAATGTTTGATGAGCAGCTGGCAAAGCTTTGACACAAAATTCCTGTAAATGCATGCCTTACATGATACCATTTGTTACCAATAATTGTTTTGTTTTACTATCATGTTGACAAAAAAAAATTGTGGTCATATTTTCAGTTGAGTTTTCACATCATTGCTTCCTGAAAGGATATTAAGTCAAAAGGAAAAAAAAAATTTTAGGCACTAAAGATATGAAACTCTTCCTGATCTTTACTCAATACAATGATTCAAATAACATCCTAATTGATTTTAAATGGAAAACAGTTAAAATCTATCACTAAGGCATTAGAGAGGCACATGGGCCAAGTCTACTGCAGCTCATGGATCAGCTGGAGTAGAGACATAGTGGGAAACATACACACTCAAGACTGTGAACGTGCTGTGTTGGGTGGTCCACGTCTGTAACCCCAGCACTCTGAGAGACTGAGGCAGGAGTACCGCAAGTTCAATGTAGCCTGGGCAATTTAATTACTTAGTGTGACTCTTTCTCTAAGTCAAAATAAAAATGGGCTTGGGATGTAGCTGAGTATGAAGGCACAGAGCCTAATCCCTAGGAACACAAGAAAAAAAAAAACTATTATGAACTAAAATTCATTGTTCATTTAATGTTATGTACCACTATACTTTTTTCTTTTTATATATCAATACCAACAGTTTTTATTAACTACTAATACTTTCAACCACAATGACAACAGTTACATCAGATATCAATTAAAACCCTTACAGAAGCTGGAGGAATAGCTCAACAGTTAAAGCACCTGCGTTGGAAGCTCGAGGCCCTTAGATCTACTATCCATAGAAGCCCATTTAGTGTCACGTGTTCATAATCCCAGCACTTGGGAGGCTGAGGCAGGGGGATTACTGTGAGTTCCAGGCCAACCTGAGCTGCTTAGTGAGTTCAGGAACAGCCTGGACTACAGAGAAGATCCTGTTTCATTTAAAGAAGGAGGAGAAGGAGAAGGAGGAGGAGGAGGAGGAGGAAAGAAAGAAAGAAAGAAAGAAAGAAAGAAAGAAAGAAAGAAAGCAAGCAAGCAAGCAAGCAAGCAAGCAAGCAGAGCCTCTCAGGCTCTGCTGAGAGGCTAATAAAAGTTCTCAAGGTGAGGAACTGCTGGATTCAGACATATTTGAAATGTATAATTCTACCTATAATCACAAGCTGACCTGACTTCTGTAACTAACAGCCAAGTTATGTCAAACATGTCTTTACATAACAAATGGTACATTTTCCTGAAGCCATTATATATTCAATTATAAGGAAAATGTAGTGGATATTTGATGTCACAAATCACTATACAATTCTAAAACTTTATGTAACTAAGGTCAAAGTTTCCACTCTGAATAGAAAAAGCATCATCACGCATTTATGTTACTGGAGCTTGAAATTCTAGAAGTTACTTTGCATATTTCACTTGCAGGGCCTTTTCTATTCTCAAATTCATTCATATGCAGAATTACACATGATATTCTGAAGAAAACAGGATGTCATTCTCTAAATGAAACTCTTGGAAGGAGGATTATTTCTATTTCAAGCTTCCAGTTTATTTTAATGTATTTGCTGATGGAGCCAAGATCTACAAGGAACAGTCCCACATTCTCATGCTGATTCTAAGTGCAAAAATCTACATTGTGACCTTTGTATTAACAGACACAATGTGTCTTTAAAAATATTCTGGCCATATGTGCCAGAGACCTTGTGGCTTCAAATTGAAACAGACAACATTACTACAGAAAAGCTTCAGTCTTCAGAAGAGCAACTTTCACACAAGTCAATGAGAATTTTTGAAAAAAGTGAATGCTGAGCTTAAAATATATCATCAAAATATCATCAACTAAAATAGCATGACAATATATGCGTCAACTTCAAGGGTTTCTGTCGCTCATTCCTCGGTAAATAATCACACTGAAGCGAATACTACCAAGAGGGTGTATTGGGAGTCCACTTCCTCTGGGGCTCTGTTGTATCTCTGCGAGCAACTCTAGGAGCAGCTTCTGAAGGAGACTGAATTTGCTGTTCAAGAGTGCGTTGCACGACACTCTAGCATGTGATCAAATTAGAAACTTGGCATCCATCCTCTCTGCTCATACAAAGTCTTCTCACCCTTAAGTCATAGAGGAAAAATAAATAGCCACTAACACATACCAAATAAGGGATATTACGTCAAAATAATAAAATGGCCAAAATTTTATGAAGATATAGGGTACCATGGCTAAAATATTCTTGGAGGCAAGCAAAATGATTTAAGAATAAGAGAAACTGTTACACCTGTAAGAATGGACTGAGGAGGTTCTGAAAATAATTTGCAGTTTGGATGTTTTTCTCAGTAAGAAGAAAAATAGATTTTTAAATAAAATAGGCAGGTTTGGAGGTGTATCTCAATAGTTAGAGGACACGTGCAAAGTCTCGGGTTTGGTTATCCAGCATTGCATAAATATCGGTCAAGTATGGTAGCACATGCCTATAATCCCAAAATTCAGAAAGCTGAAATAGAAGGAGTGCCTTATGGGATGCATAAGGAGCTCCAGACAAGCCTGGACTACAGAGAGACCCTGTCTCAAAAAAAAAAAAAAAAAAAAAAAAAACTATTAAACAGGTTATTTATAGTAATTGTGACTTCTTGAATAGTTTTCCCTTATGAGTTAGTTGGCGTAATTATTATATACAATTTTCACTTGAAGAAATGAAGGCATAGAGAATATAAATGAACAAATGAATTTTAGAGTTAGTAATTACAAACGTTAACATTTTATAAAATTTGCATCACTTGGTTCAAAACTTTATGCTTCAGGACATAAATCCTGCTGAGGAAACCCCCCCTCAGCACCCTCCTAACCTTCTGTCCCACAGAGTTCATTGAAAGTTTATGCACAGGAACCAAACCTCATGCAAATATAGCAGAATGAATTATGGGAAGTCGCATGTATCACTGCCCTATCAATCATAGTCAGAGAAGCCCCAATAGGAGATGCCTGGGGACAAGAAAGAAAGTCAAAACCTTTGCACTTTGTACCCACGATACTCAGTCACCATTTTCTTTCACAGGCAGTGAGTCTGTGATCGTTCTGGGCATACTATCACTTTAGTAAACATTAGTATCGTCTTCTTACCCTTGTGTATGGCCCGATTCTATATTTGTCCATAACCAAGAAACTGAAAATCTACTCCTGCACGTCCTTGCCCACAAAACAGTTTCCTAACCTACAAACCCGGCAGGTTTCTGCTCACTCTGAAACCTTTACTTTTTAATATTTTCTTCGTTTGTTTCCTTGACAGTTCCTCCTATTGATCAAATCAGCTCGAGCTTTTGCCTTCCCTGTCTTTGCAACCAACTGTATCTCATCTAAGAAAGCAGGAGTTTAAAAATACATTTTGAAATACATGTTCTGTAACTCAGATGTGTTTTTTTCATTTTCTTTTAATATTGAGCTTAAAAATTCTGTCATATTGTGTAATAAGCCACCAAACCATCAGCCAGTATAAGAATTTTCTTAATCTATTTTTTGGATATTTTCATAGCAAACACAAAGGATCCAAACAGAGGTAAAATTTGGTCTCTGGGTAGCCCAGTAAGTAAATAAATATTTCTGAGATTATACCAATTTTTTGTCTTATCTTTTACCTCTACTCTTAGACATGCTCTTTTATATTTGAGGAATCTCCAGTTTTTGTATGTTTATTCATCTGTTAAATTATTATAAAATGGCCTAGTCAATTATATAATATTATGTCAAGTATGATCATCATTGCATATAGAATTTTATCTAACTCCATATGCCAAAGTAAGACTATATCAAAATAATTGTCATATGAAGTCAATTCTTTTATATCATATTAGCAGAAGTTGGAGCTGAATGAAACAGTAATTATATGTAAAGGGAGGTTTTACTGATGATGATTAAATTTCAGAAGTTTTATTGTATTTCACAGTATATTATTGTCCTAGAGGAAAAGAGGACACCTTGCACAATTTTTAGCACCCATCATTACTCAATTAAATAGACTTTTGGAAAAATAAAAATCTCATGGAGAACTGCTGAACTGGTTTATTCAGTAAGTCTTCTAATCATTTTAATGATTTTTGCTCAATAGTTGTACCCCATCCCTTATGGTTTTCTTAGCTCAAGTAGCCATCAATTCATAGTTTATTATAGCCACCTCTCAACTGACTTCCATCTCCTTGAATTTGCTTATCTTGTCAACTCAGGTCTAATCTAACCTCTCTCTGGCCCATATATTATTTCTTACACACTTTTATCAGATTACTAAAGCTAATAAAAAATCTTCAATCTCATTTCAGAAAACAATTTTAACACTTTTAAGAGGCATTGTAGAGCCTCTCAGTTGATACTCCTTAATCTGAATACTTTTATAAAATCAATTATCTTTAGTATATTTTGTCCAGTCTGCATAGTGAGCTTAAAATATTTAGTTATTCAAGTTCTACAACTACATAAATTGAGGCCAAGAAGATTGAATTAATTTTACAAAGTGATGTATCCAATAAATAGAAACACCTAAATTTGAACACAAGCCTATCTGGATTCCATAGACTACTTTGTGAAAAATAAGTCTCACAATCAATTAAGTTTAGGAAAATGAAATGTGATATACATCCATTTTGCAAGCTCAAATTAATTAATTTGAATTAGAGATTTGATTCATTTATCCTCTTTAAGCATACTGGACCGGATTTCTTTTTTCATTAGAATTTCAATGAATAGTTTTCCTGAGCAGTGCAAAATTGCCTTCATGTAACAATGCATACATTACATGTATGTATGACATTAAGCCAAATAGAACTAAAAAATGAAAATAATTAAGATACCCTATGGCCAACAATGTCTAAAGTAAACTCTAAATTTCAGAAACAAAAAAGGCCAATAGTTTCCTTTTGGATGTGAGCTAATTTGTATTGAAATTCTTGACTAGTTATCAAAAATAATACTGACACCTAAGAATTTGTCAAATTTTGTAGCATGCAATGTACTTTGCTAAAAAACTGCAAAAATTTCTCTTTGAAAATTAATTACCTTCATAATATTGTAGACCCCAATATGCATCTTTTTCAGATGTCTTTTTGGCTATCATTTCTCTCTTATGTGATACACCCACGATCATAGACCCAAAAAAATGCTGGAGTGTCTTTCCTTGTTTTTGTATATCATTGCGTATTTACCCGTAAGGAGACTGAATCATATTACTACTTAGCTAGTTACTCCAAACGATCTTTCATCAAGTTTTCTAGAGACTTGGCCCCAAGGTGTAGTGACTTATGAAGGTTTACTTTTCTCAGGTGAAACATACAGAGGAATGAGGTAAATGAAAAAAGAAGCAGCCTTCAAAGATATATATGCAGGTAAATTCTAGCCTCAGTCTCATGCCTGGGGGAGTTGTAGCCCAGGCGAGTCAGTGAGCACAGTCATTCTCCTTGGAGCAAAATGGCTCTTATTCCCTGAGGCAATTCTCAGAAGACTCTGTAGCCTCAACTTAGAAAGGAACGCAGAAACAGCAAACTGGGTGGCTTCTGGTCAAATGTAATCTCTTAACTGTTTACATGATGAGTGTGAAGTAGCTGTGAGAAACTGCATGGTATAATCTAGAAGGTACTCAATTATTAGATCATACTAACCCAGGTTACACATAAATTTCAGCTCTGGAACTTAACTTCTGGGTTAATTTAAACCAGTTATTTCATAATTACTGGCCTAAGAATTATAATGTGTTCTTTGCAATGATTAGAAATGATATATTTAAAGCTCTTGTCATATAATTAGTAGTCAATTACTTTATTAATCATATATATGATTATATAAATATATAAAATGTATTGTAAGCAGTATACTGTTTCTATTCTCGGTACCAGTTGAGAGCACTTTTTATGATATATACGAAACAATTCAAGTGTAATCTGACCATAACCTCTCTCTTAAAAGTCAACCAAGATCATATACTTAACAAATTATCAAGCTGCTTTACAATCTCTATTATTCAACTGTGCCCTAAATTAAAGGCAGTGGACCCCAAAGTTTCAGTCCCTTTTTGAAGTCTCCCCTCAGCTACTGCTCACAGCCTCTGTCATGCCATCTGTAATTTTTTTCTTTCTATATCAGTTAGCTAAATCTACTGTTTTACTTAATTTCTCGTTGTTAGGACAAAAATACCAAACTTGCACAAGTTAATGGAGGAAAGATTTATTTAGCTTACAGTTTCAGAAGGTCTAATACAGTTATGTGTGGGCAGCCAGCAACAGTAAAGTACATGGCAGAGTTGGTAGAGCTGATAACTGAATTGGAGACAGAAACCCCAATGAAGCAGGAGCCAAACTGAGCAAATGTCTCCAGATTCAGGCGAGGCTAGGGCTTTCCCAGGAAGAAAATGCCAAGTTTCTTCCTTCTTCCTACGTTACTTCAAGCTGCCAGCTGTGCCCCCTAAAGGTTGGGTGTCCCTCCCTCACTTCTTGGCCTAGAAGTCAACAATACACACCTGAAAACTCTGACCTGGGCCACCCCAATCTCAACAAACTGACTCAGTCTTTCTTGGTGAAATCTTAAGTATCTGTCCCTTGCAGCCAGCTATACCCACTAATAACACAGTTCCACTCACACGAGGCCTTTGGGCGATGTTCAAGATCCAAACCATAGCATCAGCCATAAGAAAGTACCACAGAATGAGTGACATAAAACATAGTTTATTTTCTGATAACACAGGGCTGGAAATCTGAGACCTAGGCATAGGTAGGTTGGATTTTTCTGCAACGTCTTTCTAGGGCTGGCAGGTGTCCCTCCTCCTCATGCCTTTAGGTGATTTCTGCCCATGCACTTCTGTGTGTTAATCTCTTCACAAGAACACCAACTATACTGAATTAGAGCCCACCCTACTCACCTCACTTGGGTTTCATAGAATTTCAATATATAAAATAGCTTGGAAACAATGTAGTAACTAGTCCAGCTTATAATACCTTCCCTTTTCCCGGAGCTAGCGATAATGACCTACCTTTTTGCTTTTCCCAGGGCACACCCTGTTGGCATTAGGGGTTTCACAATGTTTTGTCACGACTCTTAATTGTGATGTATACCGGAGTGGTCCAGTAGTCCTGCGGGCAAAGGAAAACCCTACTTAAGCATATGTTGTGTGCGTAAGAGGAGGAAACTATGAATACTAAGGCAATTAAAATTTTTCCTGCTACCTTATGTGATAAAAATAATTAAATTTAGATCTTATAGACAAAATATCTTACTGAAAGTCAGCAATGGTAATAGTAACATGTTAAGAGAGAGAGGGGTCCTCTAAGGAGATAGGTGGGAAAGGGAGCTGAAAGAAAAGACCCTTTGAACTTAGGGACTATTAGTTAAGAACATGACTATTTCACCTTTTCTTCAGGCAAGATTTTGTTGTACTTCAATTCAAAATCCAGAGTGGAAAATAGACTGAATTCTTACAGAAATGGTGTTTACTTTGTAAGATGTAAGTCTCTTGCAAACAGATAAGATTACTGGAAAGAAAATGAATACATCAAGATTATTTTGAGTGTATATATATCATGTCTTCCTTCTAGAGAGCTTAGTGTTATCTTTGCCTGTAACTGCTGCCTGAAGGCAGCCTGGGGGCTGAGCTCACACAGTTCGCCTCAATGGGGAATATATATGATTTTTGTAGCATAAGAGTCAACTACTGTGCTTCCTACAGGGTAAAAGAACTTGTTTGTCTGAGAAGAATGGTATCTTCCAAGTCTATGTCCCAGGAGTAGAATTCGTTGTTAAAAAGAAATATCCTAAGGGTCAAAAATCAAGACACAGAAAAGGAGGGGATGATAAGTAGGGACTATCAATTTACAAATTATTTTAAGTTAAGAAGAGAAAGAGAGAGGGGATCCAAAGATCAGTTATTAATATTTCATTTAACTCATTTTCTTTGTAAAAATATTCACAATATTTTATTTTGTAATCGCTAAAATATGCTTGACTGTTGCTAACAAATCTAAAGTATCTTAGTCCTTTATTTCTTTCCAGGATGAATTTTTAAAAATGAGCCCAATAGCTCAGATCCTTCAGAATCATCATTAACTTAGCAGCCTTTATTTATTAATGTTCCTTTCTTACATCTTAGGCTCTATTTTCTCTAAAGTATTTGTAAAATTCTATTCTCTTTAAACCCTTTGGCTACAATGAATTATTCCTGCCTTTTTTTTCTTGTGCTGAAACCTACAAATAATGTAGCATGTCTTTGTTAAGTTTTTCCTTTGCTTGTTTTCAATTTCAATTTCTGCTATTATTATAACAGTTAGAACCTTAATTAATTTTTATAAATCCATACTGGTTTGTATAGCAAAACACATCACAATAATCTGTGAAGGTGTATATACCACTTGCTATATTATATGTAACACATTAACTTTGTATGAACAATATATAAGACTTGCCATCATTTATCATATGTAAATGCATATATGTAAATTTATAACGGTACTTTACATATTGCTAGTGACATGACATACTAAAAATAGCAATGCATAGAAGAAATATTTGATATAGCATGTGAAATAGTTCTTATTAATAATAGGTTAATCTCACTTCAAATGCTTACATGTTTATTAGAGCCATAATGTATGTAACCTCAATTCTCCTTGACTAAGTCACTTCTTCATCTGCTTGGAGTATTGGCTATGGATAGCTTAGAATAAGTCCCTGTCGGGAAGAGATATTCCGTTGAAAAGTTATCTTGTCCAAGGTCATAATCTTCCCCCTCTCCCCTCCCTGAAGAAGTCGGCATCCAGTCAATGACTGTTTGATGGGGTATACAAACACGCAGTGTCCTTGCCTCAAGGTGGAGCAATTCTTAATCGTTGCCCCATCTCTAGAGCTCTCCCAGGAGCAACGGAGATCTTCAGTGCCATTACAACACAGTTTAATCATTTAGTCCAATCCTGCTTCTTTTACTCCTCCATAGGTGTTGACCCTGAGAATAGTTTTCACTAAATTTTCAGCATGCAAATCACTACCCGGACTAACCACTGTAAACGTGTTTGTACCTGGAGTGATCCAAGGAGACAGATTCTGAAACAGAGTGCTCAAGCTGGACTATCTGGCATCAACATGGAAAATAATAACCTATTGGTTAAAGGCTGTGGCAATGTAATAATTAAATTTTACCAGTAGGAGATTGTATAATTCTGCAGTGGTATGTAAAATATTTGGAGCTCTTAAAAGATTCTTTGAAAGTACAAATTATAAGGACAATCGTATCCAGATAGCCCTTGATGAATGCTATATATGAACACAGGTACAAGAGGCAGGAGTCATTTTTGGTAGCATAAAGAGACTCATTTCCTTCAGCTGGAGAACAGAAAAACCTGAGAAGTCCATGGCTTCATTATCAAGGGCTGCAGACTTCCCAAAAGGAAAGGGCAAAAGAGGACAAGGACCTGATTATAGGAGTGGCAATTATAAAGGTCTACTTTTAGCCTGTTTCTGGCATGAATTTGTCATGCCAAGTCCTGATTGGGAGAGCAGAATATTGACATGTGGCATAGGAACATCTGTTGTGCTACACTCAAAATCCCTGAAACTCTAGTATTCTCCCAACTCACTCCATGCCTATCCAAGTTGTCCATTACTTATGTTGAAAAAGAGAGGTATCTTTGTGGTTACTGACAAAGCAGAACTCTCTGATTTTCAAGGCAACATGCAGGCCCTTTAGGACTGACACACATCCCTTCACAGCCAGCCATCATTGACTAGGACCAAAATTCAACATGCCTGGGGAGGGCCAGGGTTGGAAGGGACACTAACAACTATACTTCAAAGGACTACAAGGGTCTACAAGCCCCCTAGTCGTAGGGTACTTGAAAGCATACACGAATCCAAATGTACTGGATTAGCGGTACTAAGACATGAAATTGGATAAGAAGTTACCATAATGGGAAATTCTTTTATGTTAAGGAAACATAAAACACTCTTGCATGGACCTCAGAAAACAATATCCATATGTGGTTCTTAGAAACACAGAGAAATTAACAGCTCACATTGGGTTAAATAGATATGTTTGTGGTAAACATTGAAAAAGGATCAAAAAGCTTAATAAATATGCAAGAGAGGATAGACTATATAATTCTGAAAACCCCACTGGTTATCTATTTTCTACAGAAGAAGCCAAAGGACATTCTATAAACCAAAATATTTCAAGATGCATTAGTGAAAGGGATGCTGGCATCATTGCAAAGCTTAATGGTGGATGTCCCCTGCAACTTAATCGAGTTAATAGTAGCAAAAACTCTTGTATTTGTGATAGTGATAAAGATTGCACACTCCCTCTCTTTGCCCATGTGGAAGCATTTAACTGTAGGAACCAAAGAGGGTTATAAGAGACAAGGTTAAAGTAATGCCAAGAAGGCATAATTGTGAAGAAGCATGGATGTGGTTTATAGCACATAGTATCTACAGAGTCAAGCAAATTGGACAGCCAATGAGGTTATTGTCCAATCTCCACATTCAAAAGAGACAAAAAAAAAAAAAGATAATCAGGAAGCTCTTTGTTCTTCCCCATTGTCCCAATGAAATTCATGAAAACTTTGCTAAATTTCACATGTGAAATACCTAAAAAGAAGAATAAAAACACCATCTTGATGTTTGGACTTTCTATTTTCTTATCACTATTAATCACCTTATTTCCATATTTACACACACCTGTGTGGCTATGAAAACAGGAAACATGCCAGAAGTAGACAGCCTCCAGGATTAGGTAACTGACACCAAGGTCTACTGTTTCTCTTATGTACAAATGCACAATGATGTTTGCACTTGTCTTGATGTTGACAAACTGTAGTCAAGCTTAATAGTTTTCCATAGGAAGAAAAAGGGTGGAGCTGCAGGCAGCTGAGGATGGAGGAAAGCTGCGGGGACCTGAACAGCTGATTGAATGGAGCTGGGAGAGGACTGAGCACACAACAACGAGAGAGGAGGCTGCGGGCGGGTCAGAAATCCTGAAGTCACATCAGAAGAGGAGGAAAGAAGCAGCCGACTTGGCGTGGCCCCGAGCTGCCGGCACCCACAGACCACGGACAACGTCTGGAGGCCAGAACCTCAGCCCGAGGTAAGCGCGGATCTGGATAAGTGGGAACAGTCAGCAGCGGGCGGTCCCACCCTCTGAAACACCAACCCGTGGATGTGTGTACTACAAACACAGCATGCGCTCCCCCTAGAAAAGGCCCCTGGATCCCAGATCAGAAACGGGGCTCAACAGCCATCGCAGGCAGTGATGTCAGCAGGAGCCATTCTCTTTCCTGCCTGCCAGAGACAGTTAGAGGTAGCAGAACCATGGGGAAACGGGGTAACAAATCTCATACAAAAAGACCTGACACCCCAGAAGATGGTACCAGGAATAGTGAAATCACAGAACCCAAAGAAGAAATGGGCAAAAATGATGGTAACTTCTGGGCCCAGATAGTCAGTGAATTAAATCAGGAATTAAACCAGGAAGCAAAGCAGGAAATAAAACAGACAGTGCAAGAGCTACAACAACACTTAGCTAAGCAACAAGCAAGCCTTGAAAAGCAATTAGAGGAGACCAAAGAAGAAATGGGGAAGTGTGGTTACAAATCTCCTACAAAAAAATAAAAAAATAAAAAAAAATAAAAAATAAAAAAAAAAGTTTTCCATAGGAAAATAGTTAGGTAAAATATGGTATATACCAAAAATATGGTATATGTGCATGATGGATGAGTACAGCATCATTTAAAATCTTGGGTTTTTCTTTTTAATATACTTCACAATAAATAAGTGGTGAAACCTAAACTAAATTATAGGACACATCATTCTGCCACTTTTGGTCCATTCTGTGTCCTGTTAAATTATCTCTCACTTCTGATATTTGGGGTTTGCTTTAATCAGTTTTTTGTCACTGGGACAAAATAACTGACATATATGACTTTAAAAAGGAATTTACAGTGGCCTATGTTCTCATAGCTTCAGTCTGTAATCAGTTGGCTCTAAGACAGAGACACTCTAGCAAAACACACTCTGGGTTGTTGGCACAGGTCTGTATTTCCAGCATTATGGAAGGCTGAGGTAGGAGACTTGCATACAAGTTGGAGCCCAGCCTAGGCTCTGTCTCAAAGTCAAAAATAAATAAATACATACATACATAAAGGTCTGGGGATATAGCTCAGTGTGAAGATCTTAGGTTCAGTCCCCCCTAGCTTCCCTCTCACCACCCAACATAAACACACAAAGAGGCATGATAAAGTGTCATCTCATGGAAGCCAGCAAGCTGATGAAAGACGCAGGACCAGAGAGAGACAGAAAGGGACTGGGGACAAGATACACTTTTGTAAGGTGTACTTCCAGCGACCTACTTCCTACAACTGGGCCCTACCTTCTGACAGCCTATTTAGCTATGAACTAGCTTGCCAAAAGATTGTTATCATCCGTGGATCAACCCACCGAGGAGGTCAGTGCCCCATGATCCACTCACTTCTGCCGACTTCACCACTGAACACACAAGCATTTTGAGGACATATTGGATTTAAGCCATAAAAAGGTTTGAAAACATGAACGAGTAATATCATTTCCTAATATAAAGTGCTGTTTCTTCATTTTCAAATAGAAATGTGGACAAAATAAAACTGGTGGAATCAACAATCTCTTCCTCTTGTTCATTTCAGTCAGCATTTTAAATCCAAGACTTGGTACAAATGTGAATTTCCACATTGCTCTCGGACAGACTTTAGAACTCTAAGCTCTGTAAAGTTCACTAAAGCTCAGCACAACTGAAGCACAGTCTCTTGTTGACATGTAGCTTGCCTCAATGAGCCTACATTGTGGTGTCAACAGAAATGACAGAGGTAAACAGTGACCTCAGGCTTTGGATAAAGCCCTCCTGTCCAAAATTGATCTACAGGATATTTAAAACCTTTGTCAGGATCAGGAGGAATAGTGCAGCAGTGAAAGTGCCAGCCTAGTAAGCACAGGGCCCTGGGTTCAATTCCCTAGTAGCACATAAGACTGGTGTGGAGATGCACACCTGTAATTTCAGCACCCAGATGATTGAAGCAGAAGGATTGTAATGAGTTTGAGGTCAAAAAAGGAAAAGAGAAAAGAGTCAAATCTGTGTTAGACTTGGTAACTAGGGATATCTTCTTTTTTTAAAAAAAGTTGCTAAAATTTTGATGAGGCATAGAAATAGGAGGAGGCTTTTGTAAGGCGAGATGAAGGAGGAGCAGGAAGAGGTGGACAAAGACCATGAGGACAACCAAGAAGAAGGCAGCCGCGGGGTATGGCTGCGGCTACCTTGGGGTCACTTTATTGCTTTCTCACTGAGAACAATGCTTCCTCTTCTGTTTTCCACTCCATCCTTTCCTGCCCCTTCATCTCACTCGTGTTACAGTGCTTAAATCAATTCATACAACCAGAGAAGTGATGTAGTGCCACGAGAACATGTAATTTTGAAATTATCATCAATGAAATGTTCATGTCCTCATGTTTTTCACAATTTTACAGAAATATGACTTTCAAAGGTTCTAGAAAACCATTTCTGAAAAGTTTCAATGATGGAGAAAATGGGTTATACCTTTCCAACTAAGTTAAAGCTCCAACATGATGCATACAAAGACTAAAAACATTCAACTTATTAACCTAGACGGGAATGCTTGCCTTCATATGTTCTTTCCAAGTGATCTACGGGAATGCTTGCCTTCATATGTTCTTTCCAAGTGATCTACGGGAATGCTTGCCTTCATATGTTCTTTCCAAGTGATCTAGCTACTCTGAAAACAAACCTTTCTCTAATTGTAGAACAACTGATATAAATAAATAGTAAGATAAACATGATATATAAAGATAATAAACATCTTTTTATGTGATGATAAGTTATAGTAATGATATCTGAGGACCCACCCAATTTCTATTTCCCCTCACCATTTACAAATAGCTGTTATAATTCCTGGCTCATTTATATAATTGACAAAGTATGATATTCTAATAAATACTGATTCTTAGGTTAAATTTCAAAATAGCTTTAAAACTACTACCCACACTAGACTAAGCCATAAAAGCAGAAGATAAAAAGATGTTTTCTAGTGTCTAGCATATTTAATCATATTCTATCCCATCAGTCAGAAATCCCAAAGATATTTTTCACATGGTCAAACTAGAATATTCAAGGAGTCTTTGTTTCTAGAAAGTTTTTTTTTTCTTTTTTTAAGACAAGGGGACTAAAAATAATACAATAACCTGGATTCAGTAGCAAAGTGGAAATTGAAAAGGGAAGAGACAACAAGTAGTGAATTAGAATTTGGCAGGAATGTACTCTACAGGCTCAGCACTTGGAGACCAGCAGCAAGCTTCAATTGAAAGGCTAAGCCAACCCAATTTATCTTCATGGAAACTGAGATGACTTTCGCTCCTTAATTTTGGCTTTCTACTCTGGTTCTCCATTTCTAAAAACCAACTTGCAACTAGAAGGTGGCATGGATATTCAGTGGTCTACACGGTAAGTTCCAACTTACAAGGGCCAAGAGGAGAAGGAAAAGGTGATATGCATGCCTGGGAACAGAGACAAATGTCCATGCAGTCAGTGAACACTTTTCCTTCAACCTGAGCACTAAAATTTAATAACAATAGCAACAATAATAGCAGGTCACATTTGGAGAGCGCTCTAGCAGATCTACATGTACTCTTAGGGAGATCAGAATAGGTTTTGCTGGTAGTTTCATCTAAGATTTGTGTTACAATAATCAGCATGGCATTTGACTATCTGGGAGCTTGCCAATTCAGTGTCCTCAATTTTCAAGAGTAAAGTCATGTTTCATACTTCTTTAATCAAAGAAGAAAAGTTTATATTTTTAAGTTTTAGTTTAATTGCTGTCACATTATACACATTCATGTCTGTTAAGTCAGTTATATAAAATTTGCTGTGAAAAATAGTAGCTCCCACCCCCACTTTTCTCAATTATCCCTCTTCAAATCAATCACATTCAACTAATTTTTAAACTTTTCATATCTCCATTTAACATTTTTGTATTCTGACTTCTTGGCTGTTCAGTTTCAGGTATTATATTAGTGTTGGGAACTCCTGTAACAACATATAACAGGCAAGGGGTTTAAACATTTAACCTTCATTGTCTTATGGTATTGAGCCAAGATATGTCCAATGTAAAGAAATTAGCAGGTTGGCTCTGATTTCTGAGTCATCTTTATTTACTGTATAGATGGCAGCTTTCTCTCTGTGTCCTCACAGGGTCACCCTTCAGTGTGCTTGTGGCTTGTGCCCTCATTTTGCCATGTAAAGACACCAGTCACACTGGATTAGGACCACACATATGAAATCATTTTACCTTAGTTGCCTCTGTCAAAGCACTATCTATAAATATTGTCACATCCCGAGGTATTGTACCTCACTGCATAAATTTCAAGATGACACAATTTAGCATACAATGTTTTGCCTATTACCACCTTACTACAAAAGATGAGAGAGGGAGCAAGTGCAGTGTGTTATGTATGCATTTTCTTAGCTGTCCTGTTTGCAGCAGGGTATGCCAGGCCTCACTAAAGCCTTGTGTGTATGACCCAAAAGCCCATCTCTCCTATCTGTTCTGCTTTTCTCTGGAGGCCTGGGAGGTAAGACATCCAGCCTCCATGAGCTCAGAGGAGATCTATGATTCTGACTGCTGGTGACATACACTTAAAGGAATCATCTGTTTCAAATCTCTTTTAATTTCAGAAATACCTGCCAGTGACACATTCTGAGGACTTGGGGGATTATATAATACAAATTTGCTTCTTTTTTAGTATTTCTCCTTGTTAGGTTAAAGTTCACTTTTAACAAGAACACTACATAATTTACCACTTGTCTTTCTGCCTTCAGTTTCTAAGATTGTGATCTTCTTACCTCCTTTCCTTTTGTCCTGACCTTAGGAATCTGTGACTTAGCAAATATCTCCTGTGTCTAGTGAGTTTTCTGGAGAAAGGAAAACTGTTGGTGTAGAAATGATCAGCCTCTGTCTCAGAACAAGCACTTCTAAACATAAACTCCACTCCCTTTACCACTCCCAGCTAAAACTGATCCTTTCCTTATTTCTTAGGCTTCTTTTAAGAAATCGTGTCACTCTTTTTATTGCTAAGGCAGACAATAGTCCTTTTTCTGTCTCCTTTATTATTTCAATTTGTCATGGTTTGGATCTGGAGTGTCCCCAAAAGCTTCATCTATTTGGATGCTGTAAATACTCATGTGCTGTTAAGAGGTGAGGCCTAGCTGGAGGGGGCAGAACACTGGGGCTTGGCCAGGAAGGGGCGGACTGATAGAGCAGGACCTGGAAGGGTAGCTTCATCATACCCCCTCTTACTTGGCTTTCTGATTGCCATGCTGTGAAGACCTTTCCTCCAGTTATGACTTCTAGCATTGCTAGTCACCCATGTATGGACTATGACTTTCTCCAGACTGGGTTACACAGAGATTTCAGGACTAACCTGGGTTGCAGAGCAAGACCCTGTCTCAAAAAAGCACTTCTATTATTTTATACAATTATCACAACTTATTTATGCCCTAAAGATCATGGAGAAGAAACAGAAACTTAGTCAACAAATAGCCAATGCATATGACACCATAAATTCAACTCAAGTGGACTTTGGAAACACTTTTCCCAAATCAGTTATTAAGTACAGGTGTGTATTAAGGTAAAAATATATTCATATTCATTTGACACCTTTATTATATCATATTTAAATATGAATAGATATGTCATTCTAGTTAGGTAAAATACATTCTTATTTATATATCAGTTCAGTACATATCTCTCCAGTGACTATTATATTTTACCGTTTGTGTTTAGGTTCCCTTGTGTTTAGGTAGGGATGCAAATTTAGGCATGAAATATTGAATGTGACGGTGCATGTTCCAAGCCTAGCAGGAATGACAAGATATTACAATGTACTGTGATATGCTAAGAGTTATCACAAAGATGGGGATAAGACAAATGACAAGAGTGCATTTTAAACTTCATACAGCTAGGTTCTGGGGTTGAGGAAAATCTCAGAAAGGAGTACTTCTAAATAGCAGAGGTACAGAGGAGGACATTCTAGGCAAAGTCCTCAGCCAATGAGATAGGGTGGTATGCATCTGTGCATTTAATTGCATTTTCGCAATTCACCTTTATATTTCTATCAGCTGCAATCATCAATGCTCATACAGTATATTGAAAATATTATAAAAATATAATCATTACCTTTCAGTAAATGCACCATGCATGTTGATTAGATTTTTAAAGAAAGATGAAACACTACCAGGTAATATTCTTGGACTTTTGGTAGGTATCATTTATCTTTGCTCTTGAAACTCTATGTAATAAGCTGTACCTGCTCTCAGAATGATAAATAGTCCTTTTGAAGAAGAAGACTGAGACTTGGGGTACAGCACATAATAGAACAAACTCTGCAGTTGATATGCAAAGTAGGAGGCTTTGTAGGAAGAACTCTGAAGCAGGTATCAGGAAATCCGGTTCTATTCCTGGACTTCATTCTAATTAACCGTTTGACCTTTTTTGAATCAATTACCATTCCTGCATCCCATGTTCTTAATTTTAAAAAGTGACTTGTACTAGGTAACGAATAAGTTTCTTTTCAGTTCTTAAATTATATATGTCAGTAACATGACAAACGAACAACTTTTCCTTGCACCTCTTCCTTCATAACTGTGTCTGGCAAGGATTGACTTTTGTTTCTAAGGTCAAAACAGAAACCAACTTGACTCTTACCTGCAATTTCAAAGAATTGTATTGCTAGCGCTCGTTTGTAGAATAAGATTTAGAGTTTACATCTACTGCCAGCCTGCCTGGTTTTACTGTACCACTTTGACACTCACTTGTTAGCTGTATGATCTTGGAATCGTCTTTAAATCTACCTATTGATTTGTTTATTCGTCTATGTAATGGGGATTCTAATATTGTCTTTCAAATAAACTTGTTGTAATGGAAAATGCAGTGGTGCTCTCAAACTGTTTATGTTGGGAAACGTGGTACAGGTTAAGTGTTCCATAAATAATTAATTAATTGCCACCGCTCAATAGTAATCAAATGCCCAGTGACAATCAACCCTAAGACTTGCAAGAATTGGTAGGATACAGAACAGATAGAGAGGTGAATCATTTTATAGGTGTCAGAAGGTGTGAAGTCCTGCCTTCCTACACTGTGTCACTCACTTATAGGGGATAGAGTATTAGACACAAGTCCCTTAAAAGCCTGAAAGGAGTACTGAACCCTTTGTGTCCATTAGAGTCCCTAATACAGAGCCTTATCCCTGTCACTTTCTCCTTCATCCTATACAGAAGGAAAATCAGAAAATGGGGTGAAACGAGAAGGACTGGCTGCACAATTTACAGGACAAAATGGAAACTAGGGGCTCATGTGTCTAAAACAGGAAAAGACACTGAAGCACAAAATGTTTTTCTTCTGTTTATCTCCTCTAGTAACTCATGATTCATTTTCTCATCAGATTTTTCTTAACAAAATAACACATAAACATGAAATTAAAACCTTCAGGAAGCGACAGTATATAGGGCATTAAAATCTGCAAAGGTCACATCCCCTAGAGCTGATAGTGTAATCACACACACACACACACACACACACACACACAGAGAGAGAGAGAGAGAGAGAGAGAGAGAGAGAGAGAGAGAGAGAGAGAGAGGACAAGAGGAGGATGAATGCAAGACAGGAATGGAAGAGGGTAGGGGGAAGGCACAGAAAAGGAGGAGAGAGGAGAGAAAAATGTAGAAGAGAGGCAAAGAGAGAATCTATGCACACGAGAGTTGTAGATATTCTCTCTTGGGTACACAAAAACAAATCACTCAAACTAATACTTAAATATTGTGAGAGGCTTGTGCTTTCAATGAGAACTTTAAGGGAATATGCATCTATTTGTAAATATAAGTAGATGTATAAATATATTTAAATATTTTTGTGTTTATCTAGATACACAAACTTACAAATGACATAAAACCTAGTGCAATTCCTACACTATTCTAATTGTGTCCCTCAATATTCTCACATGAAAACCTAACCACGTAAAATGGCTACCACAGCCTATCGATCTGAACCTGTTCTAACCCCGGTCTTCGAGTCCTACCACTCTTCTCTCTCTCTCTATTTTAAGCACACACCTGTCTCCTCACTCTTGCTCAAAACTGCCAATCAAGATTTGCCTCAAGGCCTCTCTTATCTTAGCCTGAAAACTGTTTGTTTTTTTTTTTTTCCCAAATCCACACAACTTACTTTTTATTTTTTTCCTCACTTCTTGAAGGTCTCTGTTTGGTTGGTAGATACATAAACTGGTACAAAACAAAAAACCCAGAGAGTGCAATGACCTCCAGGTAGCGCGCGTGCACGCATGCACGTACACACACACACACACACACACACACACACACACACACAAGCATGCAAGCAAGTGTGCTAAAATTACATTACTGAAACCAATAAGAAGCAAAATTATTACCAAAGGTAAGGCAAATAATGAATCATTACGTATAGTAGAAAATATATAAAAATCACTGTAGACATCCTAACCACACGAGGCACGGCAAAACATGATGGAAAGAGCACCATGTTGAAAGCAGCAACTTGGCAAAGAGGAATGTTTCAGCACCGGGCCTCAGTTTACAATAAGGCTCCATAGCAATCCTCCCAGGGAGCTAAAAGTATCACAGTTGAAAATGCATTTATATACTAATATCCAAAACATCATAATTAAGTCTAATATTACTTAATTTTACTCAGAATTAGTCTTCAATAGGAGGGGAGGGGAGGGGGAGGGACAGAAAAACAGTAGGAGGGCCCTTGTCACCTTGACAAGGTACATATGTGCACAAAATGTTCAACTCCACTGTAAACCTTAAATTTTGCACATATACATATCAATAAAATAGGAAAAAATACTGTAGCCATAAACGGTGACATTCATGAGGACCAGCAGATCAATGGATCAAGAAGATATATAATCCCAGGATCATACTTCACAACTAAAGGAATTACAAAATACATAAGCAAAAAGGTAACAAGTAACAGAAATAAACAAGATAGGTCTGGAGGAGTAGTTCAGTCATAAAACACTTGCCTAGGAAGCACAAGGCCTTCAGTAAGTCCGCCAAGCCCCACATCACAGCTAGGCAGGAGGCTGGAGGATGAGGATATGCCCATGAGTTCTAGGCTGGCCTGGAATACACACTGAGTTCAGGAGCAGCCTGGGCAACACAGTGAGATCTTGTCTTAGAAAAATGTGGAAAGAAAAAAAGGACCAAGTTAAAACTATAATTTGAGATTTCAGTACATTTTCTCGCTTTCTTCAATCGATCACAAAGAAAAATGTAGATTAAATCACTCAGAATATAAATGATGATTGAAAAAATTGTTCTAATTTTACGTTTATAATACATTTTATGCCAGCACAACAGAACACACATTCTGTTAATTACCTATGGAATAGTGACCAAACTAATCTACATTTTAGTCAATAACTTATGCCATAATATATTTTAACGGGTTCTTGTATGAGAAATATGTATTTTCTTACCTAAAAGTAGTTAATGCAGAAACCAATTAAAAATTCTTTTGAAAATTCCCTAATTTGTAGAAATTAGCAACTCACTTTTAAGTACTAACTGGGTCCGCAAAGAAATCATAAGTAGTTGGGTTCAATGAATTTGAAAATTTAATATATCAAATTTTACAGCTAAAGTTTTTATTCAGCTATTTCAGATTATGTACAAAATAGAACTTCAGAGGCTGAAGGAGTGGCACAGTGGTAAAGGGGCTTGTTTAGTAAGTGCAAGATCCTGAGTTTGAGTCCCCAGCAACACATAAAGCTGGGCGTGGTAACTCGCATCTGTAATCTCAATACTATGGAAGGAGGATTGACAGCCTGGGCTACCTATTGAGTTCAGGACCACCTTGGGCTTCACACACTCTGTCTCAAAAAATAATTAAACAAATAAATAAAATAAGCCTTTAATTTAAAAGTAAATAATTTAAACATAAGAAATGTCTATGTGATTTTTTACCTCATTAAAATATTTTTTAAAACATCACCTGATCAAACAGAAAAAATAGTAAAGAGGTGGAGCTCAATGAAAACGCAAATTAGTAAGCAAGGTAGAAGGACTGTGGAAAACCTACAAACTGAAAAGACATAACATGTATAACCTGTAGTTAAAGGTATTACAATGAAGAGGGACAAGACACACATGATGGGGAAAAGCCACTACTGATTCTAGTAACGTTGTGTAGAATTCATACCTGATTCAGACTCAATAAACATTTGAAACTTTTATCAATTTACTTGTATGAAATAAAAAGCAATTGCAATTTGTAATTGTAATTGGATTTGAAATCCATTCATATTAAATATAAAGTAGTTAAAATGAATTTGTAATTAAATATCTTTGAATTAGTTTTCTTGAAAAGAATCAATCCAAGAGGATTTATATATAATTCTCAGAGGGAATTTGTCAGGTTGGCTTACAAGATCAGTCGCAGGATAGTCCCACAACAGCCTTTGGCACTTGGTGAGCCAGAAAAGCAGTCCAAGCAGGTGGAAACCTCTCAACAAGAAAGGCAAAGGAGACAAGGGACGAGAGGGACAACAAACAAACAGAAACAGCATCTGCATCATACACAGGGATGAAACACTGACTGCAATTTTTCTAAGATCAACAACATGGCAAAGATGGTCAATCCCATGATTTCAACTGAATATTGTGCTAGACACTCAAACTATTGCCAAGATGTGAAGGAAAACGTCTTTAAAATCAGAAAATAATTACAGTCATCATTATAATAATTCAGTCACACTGAGAATTCAAAAAGATATACATATGTTCACATAAATAATTTTATTAAAATTCTACTCAACTAGTCAGTTTATTAAGTTCATGGGACATATGGTCAGTTATATTCATTTTTATTTTATATATTACCATGAAACAATGAAAAATGGAAATAAAAATGAAAGCAATAAAAATGAGACAGAATTTAAGTATAAATTTTTAAAAATACTCTGCAAACTACAAAACATAGCTGAAAGAAACTAAAGGTTTTTATAAGTGAAGATCTATACTAAATTAATTCAACTTAAATTGACAACCTGTAAATCTATAGTAATTCCTATCAAAAGATCACGAGCTTCTTTTTTTGCATAAATCAAGATCTTAAGATGTGTATGGACATGCAAAGTACCTCTGCAAAAGAGAGCCTTAAAAATATAAGCACATTTGGAAAGCTATTTCGACTTACTAGTTATTTTAAAGCTACTACTGTTGTTATAAAGTATAGTACTGATATAATAATGCATTTATAAATAAATGAAACAGTCAAAATTACATACGTATGTCTATTAATTTTCAAAAATTAATAAGGTATTTAAATGAAAAATGTATTTTTTCAAAAAATAACTTTGAAATAGCTACAAATCATTTGGGTGTATACTTTTTGACTTTTAACTTATGTAAAAATATACAATTTAATTCAAAGTAAGTCACAGACATACACGTAAAAGCTAAAAGTAAAAATACAATAAAATTTTAGAAGAAAATACAGGTGGCACATAATCGTCATCCAGTCTCTCCGGAGGCTGAGGCAACCAAATTCCATCCCAGCCCAGATAACTTCACAATTTAATGAAACTCTGTCCCAAAAGATTAATTAAAAAATGGGCTACTAAAGCAGCTGAGAGCAAAGGCTCTGGGTTCAATCTCCACTATAAAAAACAAACCAAAACAAACAAAAATGTGAGAGAAAATTATAGGCCTTTGGATAGGCATCAACATCAGAAATAGCTGATAAATTAGACTTCATCAAGATAATCACTTATTTTTCAAAGGAGTCTCAAAAAACAGAGATGGTAAGACACAGATCAAGAAGAAATATCCATCATAATACACACACACACACACACACACACACACACACACACACATATTTGAGACAGGCTTTCACTCTGCAGCCCAGGCTGGTCCCGAACCAGCGCCTAGGCTGGCGCCTAGGCTGGCCTTACTCATAGTAATCCTCCTGTTTCAGCCTCTGGAGTGCTGAGTTTATAGATGTGCACCACCATGCCAGGTTTATATGGTGCTGGAGAATTGAACTTGGGTACTTAGGGCTTGCTAGGCAAGCACTTTAACAGCTGAGCCATTCCTCCAGCCCCTATTGTGAATATTTTTAAAAAAAAAAAACTGTTGCAACTCAAAAAAATAACCCAATACAAAATAGGTAAGTATTAAACAGATATCTCATGAAAAAATATATAAAATACATATCACTTATTATGGAAATGCACATTAGATCCACAGTTAGATATGATTATATATTAATTACAATGATTATAATCAAAATGATTGACAATGTCAAGTGTTGGTAAGGTCGTGGAGAACCTAGAACTCTTTTTTATTGCTGGAGGAGACAAAATATTCTATGATCACTTTGCAAAATATATTTTACAGTTTTTTAAATACTGAACAATTTATAAAAAAATTCTGCCAATTCATGTACTAAGTATTACTCAAAAGAACTGAAAATACAAGTTCAAAGAAGAGTTGTAAAAAAACTCATAAAACTTTTATTAGAGTAACAAGGACAAGACATAACTTATGATTGCTTTTACATAAATATCTAGATAAGATAAGATAATTTATTTTAGAAAATTAAACAAATATATCAGTGGGTTTTCTGAGATCAATTGTGCAGGGGTAACTTGGCTGGGACGTGATACAGGAAATATTTTAGTTGATGCAAATATTCTATAGTAAGCTTGTGGTTGCTCATCAAAATAAATATTCATGTAAGTGGGCACATGTTGTTATATGTAAATCAAATACAATTAATTTTATTCCAAAATATTGGGGGAATTTTTGGTACTTTATCTTAAATAAAGTCATTGCATCCTTTCAGATTATGGCAATACATTTTTGATACTAAAGTTTGTTTTCAAAAGAGATAGCTTAGGTATTTACACATTCAACTAAAGCTCAAATGAGAATTTTCTGTTTGCATATGAAAAGAAATTCAGATGCTCTTAGAACTCTATAAATGATCTATGATTATATTTTGTCCAATCTAACATCCATTTTCATAGACATTTATTGTGATTTATAGAGAAATTCTACCAGAAGCATATTTAAGTTTCAGCTAGATTCAAATTTTCCCCCTTCTTCAATTTGTTCCCAGAAATTACCTCTGTGCTGGCTACATAAGAACTCAAATAATCATGAGACAGTTACTATAGCAATATAGTCTAGACTAGACAAGTCATGTAAGTATTAATCAATTTGCCATATAAAGTATTAACTTTTGCTTTTATTTCAACAAGTCTAAAATATCACAGTATTTTTTAATGATCACATCTACATCAATGAAAATATCAAAATTCAGATCATATCTGTAGATGTTCCATAAGAAAATGATTTGGGAATTAATTCTGAGTATATCCAATTTCCACACCCTTAAAGTGAAAAATACACATTATGAGGCACTGGGTACCTTCACCTGCTAATGTTTTACCCAGATATCTGAAGGCCCAGTTAAATGAAACATATATTAAAATGACAGAGTTGGATGCAAGATTTACAATCTGCTGTCTTTATATTGACATTTAATTTAAAAATCTTATTACACTGAAAATTAATCGTGATTGGCTTGTTATATGTTTTAAAAATTGACATTATTGAGTCAGCACAGCATCCACTTGTTCACATTTTCAAAACCCAGCATTGCTGATTTGGGTGTTGCATAATATCTGGAGATCTCTGATTTTGTTCAAAATATAAAAACATATGTAGCTCAATACATCTCTATTGACATACATAGGAGCAATCCCAATAGCTTAATGTAATCCATCTTAAGATTATGAGTTTTCCTAGATAGAAAAAAATCAACAGTAAGAATGTTTTATGAACTGAAATTGATGAGAGACTAGATCTATGCAGAGTCTAGACACTTTTCAGCTTGTGATATGAAGTCAAATTATATTTTCCTGGCCTAAAATACATGTCTATGACAGGAAATGGCAATCATTAACAATGTTCTATGCATGGATAAGAATAACATCACCAAAATATCAAAGAAAGAGATGTACACAACAGACTCGGTGTAACATGTAGCATTGTCATTTACTCCAATTCTCAGCAATTTGGCTAATCAGCAGAAATTAATAGACAAGCGATGTTTGCTTTAAAGTTATCCCGGTCAACTGCTTTTATAGCATCATTTAGTTACCTCAATCAATTCTGCAAGCTCTCATTAATATATCTGCCAATAAACATGCCTTTTAAATGATGGGTAGAGTCAAAGTTCTTTCCAGACGATGTTTTATTACCTTTCTGCAACTTAGATTGTTTTAAATTATGTTAGTCACTTGATAAATGTTTCTCGTATTTTCTTGTCCTAAGAGGTACTATGGCATGAAGCAGCAAAAGGCATTGCACTTAAGGTCAGATGGCAACACTTACTCTGTATCTGTTATGTGAGATGCAAGGACAAATTGAATGTCATTCCATCCTTGCAGAGTTTTAATTATGGTCAATGCAAATATAAACATTGACATGTTCTATGCAAGCAATGTACACTGCAGGGTTTTGAAGGAAAAAAATAAAGGTGGATATATTGCTGATCAAAAAATTACAAGATAAAGAACAAGAACAATGAGATTTGAATCCTCTTAATAGCCACAACATGTGTGAAGAAATGAGACAAGAAAACCTTTGAAACGTGCAGTGTTCATGCCTGCTTTGCATTTTTGGGGTGAACTTGGGGCTCTGGAGAGCACAGGGACGTGCATAGCCACAGAAGACTGAGGTGAAACCAGGGCAGAAAGCATTATAGGCTTATGTTCCTGGAAATGTTGAGCTATGCAGAAAAACGAAGGCAAGCTTCTTTTTTTTTTTTTTTTAATCAAAAGATCTTACTAGGGATAAAGAGAAATTTGAAGGAAGGCCAATTTTAGGAAACCGTAGCCAAATGCCACATGGAAAATAAAGGTTTATATATTGATTAATAACATAAATGAAGAGGAAAGCATATATTTGAGAATGATTTTATATCTGGTTACAAGTATTCAATTAAGCTTTCTCGTCTAGCCAGCGGTCACACTTACTTGGTAAGGAATATTTTTCCTGAGTTTATATAACTTATTATCTAAAATGGATTATTTAGTTAGGATCACTCAGATCACTATATTACCCTTCATCACACTACCTAGGTCAGATTCCATTTACTTTTATTTTTTCCTCCATGTTAAATGCGACATTTTGCATACCTTCCATTCTAGATTTTCTGCACTGTTAAGGGCTCTGAGAGAGACAATAAAAATTGTGAATACATTAGGCCCATTAAAAATCTTAAAAGAGATCCCAAAATGGCCACCTCCACGTGAAAGAGCTGCAGCGTCCAGTGGCAGCTCAGAGGGGACGTACAGCACCAGCCTGAGACTGCAAGACAGTTAGGGGCGTCCCCAGTGTGGACTGATGTCCAAAGGCAAACGGAGGAAAACTGGCGCAAATATCTGCAATGGAGACTACGGATGTGAGGTCAAGAGCGTGTGTAGTGATGTTGGTGAAGGCTAAAGCTCTACCAGAGGAAGAGGCTATACTAATCTTCCTTCTTCCTCCCTCTTTTAGTTCAAGCTGTGGGTCTACTGGTTGAGCCACCTACACCCATAGTGGGTATTCTTCCTTCATTTGCTGACCTAGAAATCAACCACATGTACCGAAAGTCCTGCTTGGGCATTTCCTAATCCCATCATGTCGACATAATCTCTTCAATGGTCATGCTTCCTTTGCTATAATATAAGCTCCTTAGGGTAGGGATCTTGCCAAGTTTGAAACTTTGTGTTACAGCTTTTGCTTTTAAACACTAAATATAGAGTGAACAAAATAATTCAAACTTGACTACAATCTTAAGTGTATGTAGTTAAAAAAAAAAAAGACAAAATGTATCTGTGGTATAACACAGCCAAAATCCCCAAGTTTAGAATTTTTATGGAAATATTCATCTCTGCTCTTATCTGTATAAAAAGGTATATTTAAATTTAAGTTCCATTCATGAACATAAGATTTAACTCTTGTTCTCATATTTATTAATGTACAGTCTTTTGTATTTATTTTGTTACAATTTTGGCTATGAAGAGCTTTGTACAATTTCTTTCAAACTGATTTATTCACGTGATCATTTCTAAGAGTAAAACAGTAATCTAGACTCCACCACACTTACACTATCAATGACTGAAATAAAATATTGAAGTGAAAATGTATGTATGTATGTATGTATGTATGTATGTATGTATGTATGTATGTAAGTATCGAGACAGGGTCTTGCTCTGCAGCCCAAACTGGCCCTGAACTCATTATGTAGCCAAAGCTGGTCTTATACTCACAGCAATTCTCCTGCCTCAGCCTCCAAGTCCTGGAATTAGAGGCTTGTGCCACCAACCCCTGCTTACGTGGTGCTGGGAAACTGAACTAGGGAACTTACTGCTTGACTTAGTGCTTGCTAGACAAGTGCTTTAACTGGCCAGCCATTCCTCCAGCCCTAAAATTTACATTTTACTGTACCTCGATTTATTGTTAAGGATTTCAGTAATAATTTCTGACATGTTCATGTTATTGTAACTTCACTTTGATTATAAAGACTATATTGAAATGTGCCAATTTTTATAAACTCAAATCTTCAGTATCTATTATTTCATAAACACTACAAAATATACTTCCAAAATACAGTAACATTTTCTCATATGTTATAACTGTAGGATATCTGGTCTCACAGGTTTTCTAGAATCTTGTCATGCTGCCACCAAAGAGAGGCATCTAAGGCTTCTCCCCTTGACCTTGATGCGTCTGCTGAGGCGATACCAAAACAGAAGTGACACTCTGTGTTGGCCAAGAGCAGTCATCAAGATAATGTAGCTTATGTCTGGCTCTTGCTCTGGATGCCTGCCCCTGGAACTCATCCATAGTGCTGTGAAGAGGCCCAGGCCACATGGAGGGATGGACAGAAGAGGAACCAAAGCCACAGGAACCGGGTCTGCCAGAGTTCTCACTTAATGATCACCAACCTTCCTTACCAAACCCTGACCACAATATCTAACAGGCAAAATAAAATGACTGCTTTTGTCTTCCAGCCAACGTAGTTCTGAGGTAGTTTGTTAAAAGGCAGTAGTTGTCTAGAGATCTATAAGAGGTACATTTTGTACAGTAAAGCATTTTGTTATGAAAGAAAGTGTTATGGTTGGATCTGTCTCATGCATTTGGAGATTGACTGGATTGTGGGCTTTGATTGCATTACTGTACTAAACATTGATTTTTCTGTGCCATTGAATGGTGGGACTTACAGCTCATATGTGTTGCTGCTGTTCTAAATATATATTCCAAAATATGTTTTAATCATGATTAATTTTTATGTAGTTCTTTATGCTTTAGTTTATTAATACCCTTCATTAAGATAGAAAAGTCACATTTTCAAATTTTCTGTAACCAGAATCCAATGCATATATTTCTTAAAACATTGAAAATTAGACAATTTTGACCAAGGGAATCAAACACAATTACTTTATAATGATTCCAAGCTTCTTCCTCTCTAAAATTCTTATGTGCTAAGAATTTAAAGTCAGTGAGAGTTCTCCCCCAACCAAGTTAGCGCTAAAGTAGTGGAAGTTCTTCCACAACAAAGGTTTTACAAAGGAAAAAGAATAAGAATTTAAATGAGTAAGTGGAACAAACTATAATAAGTTCTCTCAATTAGTATTTACCTAGGGGACTGGAACAGCTGGAATGTAAAAACCTGTTTAATAACCTTCTATTAAATAATTTTGCTCATTTAAATTAAAATCCAATACAGGTTTTGTTGAAAACATGTTTTACACAGTTTCATTTTCTGAAAGGAGGTAACATAGGGATCCGCTCTTAACCAAACATTTTAAGCACTACACTATTATACTTTTCTTTGGTCTCTATTTTGAATGATTTATTAAAGCCAACCACACAATTGTGTGTAGAAATAATGAAGAAAACATACTTCATGCATCAGAGTGGCTTGCTAGAGAATATCAAATAGTTTGAGAGAAAGTAAACAAGTAAGTTAATTGCTATTTTTCTCAAAGAATGCAGCTTCTTAAACGATGAAACTCTTGTAAGATTACTTCAAGGTTTTCAGTGTCCACAAAGTATTTGGAAGTAATTTATCTTCCTTGCTTTTGTGAGTCCCATATGCAAGAATTTGTTCTTCTTTGGTTTTGGACAATGAGAATTTTTTTTTTTTTCTGAACTCTTGCTGCTTCTCATTTCTAGTCACAATTCCATTTATGGCACTGGAGTTTTCCAAAAGCAATTAATTGCACAGTTATAAATATGATACTGAGTATGAGAAGCAAATTTATGTGCTCCTTATTGTCCCTCTTCTCCCATCTCTGACCAATAGTTTCTCTGAGAACACAACTCTTAGAGTAAAGATTCTAAGATGAAACTAACAAGCATGTTTACTTTGGATTAAATGGGATATCTAGTCTCTCTTCCTCTCTCTTTTTTTATCTCGTATGTCAGGTCCTAGGGGCAGACTGATCTTAGACAAGTTGGGTCATTATAAGGTCCAGCTTGCTGCTTTGAATTTTGTGAATGATCAATATCAATAATGTGTTAAAAACTGATTTTTTCCTTTTTTCCTTGCTTTTTCAGCTCATAGGAACAAGTGTGTCACTACTTTTAAGACTGAGAATATTTTAATGACAAAATACACCATTTATCAGTCTTATTGAGATTTGCAAACAACTATACATATTTAAGATGCACAATTTAATGTCTGGATACATGGAAACATTTGTAAAAATACCACTGAGTCCTTTCATAATGAAAAGTATCTCCTGAGGCAGAATTGACACTATGACAGTTAGATTCTGTAAATCTCTGTACAAAATTCCTTGCTCTATAAAGTTCTAATCATATAGAATGTGATACAATTTAAAATTGGGGGAAGGCATTCAAAGTTTAATCTTTAAATATATATTTAAGATTTTCTATGCATAGGAAATAAACTCTGGGAAAATGAAAGATGTTTAATGGGATTTGTCTGAGGTCTAAAACCTAAAAAGTACTTTCACAGTGTTAATAAATATTTAAAAATGAATTTGAATGTAGGTTATCAACTTATTATTTGCTGTGTTTGAATCTGGAGTGCCCCCCTCAATGCCTCTATATTTACATTTAGGGGATAACTGTGGAACTGTGTGGTCTTAGGAGGTAGGGCATGGCAGAAAGGGGAAAATGCTTGGGGCTTGACAGGAAGAAATTGTTAATTTGTTGGGTCTGGTAGGCATCCAGGGCAGAACTTTCAAGTGTGTGTTATTGACTTGGAGGTCACCGAGTAACGAAAGGCACCCAGTCTGGATGCGGGGAGCCTAACCAGCAGCTTGAACTAAAGAAAGGAAGAAAGAAGAAGCAATGTCATAGTTTCTTCCTGAGAAAGCTCTGGTCCTGCTGTAGTCTCCAGTCAAGAACTGGCTCCTGCCTTGCTTGGTTTTCTGTCTGTGATGCTCTGAGCAGCTCTCCAGCTTCTGCCATGTTGTTCCACCATTGCCAGCTGCCCACGAATGGGCTGCGTGAGACCTTCTGAAACTGTGAGCTAAATAAAGTCCTTCCTCCCTAACGCTGTGAATGTTGGGTACTCTGTCACAGCAACAAATAAGTAACTGAGACAACACTCTGGTAGTGATTTGAAGAGAGATATGGGGTCATTGCTCTCTCCTGGTAATCACATTCTAGGGACACATTTATTGGTGCAATATTTAAACTTTTGTCTCTGACTTACTACAGTCTCAATGTGCATCCATGTTCAGCGTTATCCTTCTTCATGTCAAAGTATATTCTATTGTGTATCTATACTACCTCTTCTTTACCCATTCGTCTGTTGATAGAAATGTAGGATACTTCTAAGATTTAGCCATTATATTGGTGCTATAAACATTGGAATGCCTGCATCATTTCAATATAATGTCTTTAAAATAAAGATAACATAAACTAATGTAGATTGTTTCTGCAACATTGGGAAACCTAGAACCTCTATAATGAGATACATTCTACTCCCCCTTTTTTGAATTTTGAAACAAGGTCTTGCTATGCCACTAATTCGCCCAAGATGAGCTCAAACTTGCACTCTCTCTACTCAGTCTTCCAGAGTGTTGGGATGATATGCATGTGCCACCACATACATCTCTAATACACTTACAAAGACTTGTCTAATATAAAAATGTAGGTGGATATAATAAATTTAAATTTGTCTTATTTAAAGTCATTTTATTGGTGAGGATTTTTTTTTTTTTTTTTTTTTGCTTTTTGTTGTTGTTTGTTTTTTGCTGTCAGAGAATATCTGTCAAAAGACTACTTTAAGAAGGAAAAATTTTATTTTGGCCCAGAGTTCCCAAAGGCTCAGTGAACGGGAGGCTGGCTTTAAGTTCATGGAATGGCAGAAGGTACAAGAAAAGGGAAGCTGCTCCCCTCATGGCAGCTGAAAAGTAAAAAGGCAAAGCCCAAAGGAAAGGGGGGTGGTGCCCAGAGACAGTCCTGATGTTAATTCCTATATGATTCAGTGCCTTCAACTAGACCCCACCTCTCATTCCCACCACCTCCCATCAATGCCAGAAAATCACGGTACCATGAGTCCATTACTCCCTGATAGACTAAGGGCCCACAGCTCCAACCATTTCCTACAATTCCATTGGCAGCCAGGGAGCCTCTGGGGAAACACTTTTGATTCTAATCATAACGTATATAATCTGCACGTCCAAGTTTATCCCTCTGGGAAGTCGGCACAAGCGGCAAAAATGTAATGTAGAGTGAACACATGTAATACTCCCTTTCTCCTTGACCAGGCTTCTCCATTCCCTGCCCTGGCCAGGGACCTCATAATAGTATTATAAGGGAACAGGTAAGGAACCATGCACCTATCTCTGCTAAATGATTAGTAATGTTGAAAATATCAACAACAAATTAGCAAAGAGAATGTACCATTTCCAGTATGCGTGTGTTTATGTAAATAAAAGATAATGTGACTTAGCATCATAAGCCCTGGGGCAAGTCAGCTTCTGCTGCTTAGCTGTAAAATACAATCCTGCAAATTCATTTAACCTCCTCTGTCTTTGTTACTTTCTGGATAAAATAAACATAAGAATAACATGTACCTCCTAGGGTGCTTTTGAAAATCTACTCTAGAGAAATTATATATTTAACTTATACAAATGTGGACCATTTGTTTTATTGTGAAGGAAAGATTTTTTCTACTATACGTCTTTTTAGTTAGTCATCGTAATTTTCTGTGAACGTTTTTGAAAGTTAGCATAATAATTTTCATTTTAAAAAAGTATCTATTCACTGCATAGTGTATTCATGCACTCATTCAACACACGTCCACTAGATTTCGACTCTGTGTCACGTATAACAGATCCTGAGGATACAGAGATAAGAAACCAGTACCTTCTCTCAAAGATGTCGCAATGGCTAAGAAACAGGATGCACACAAATCTCATCTAGGCTGTTAAAGTTTCTGATGGAGCACATGAGTTGAACATTATTTTGAAGTGGTCATGCAATGATTCCTGGAGGATGTGACTTGAGCTGAATTGCTGGTAACTGTGGGAAAGAGATGCACGTAGTAAGACCAGGATCCAGTAAAAATACATTATAGTCTTCAAGATAAAAATAGCTCAGCAAGATTATGCAGTAGACTAACGTTAGGATTGAATAGGATGAGGTTTGAAAGGCAAAGGAACTTGAGATCCTGAATAGTTCTATATTCTTTTCTAAGGAATAATTTCTGAATAAAATGGAAGACTATTGAAAACCTTCATGGCACGAGTATAAGTTTATTAAAAAAATATATTTCTAGCTGGTCATTATGACTTATGCCTAGAAGCTAAGTATGCTGAAAGTCTGAGGTGGGTGGTTCACAGCTTGAGTCTAACCTAGACAATTCAGGAATCTTGTGAGACCCTGACTCAAAAAACAAACAAACAAACAAACAAGCAAAAACGAAACAAACAAACAAAAAACAGAAGAAAAAAAAGTGCTGGGAATGTAGTTCAGTTCAAAGGTATTGAGTTACTCCCTCATATAACAAATAAATAAATTAATATCTTAACTACTATAAAGGAAGAAAGAAGAGTGACACTGTTTGGAATGGCATGATTGCATATTTAGAAAAACCAAGAACTAATAAGGAAGTTCAACAAAATTTCAGGTTACAAGACCGATATCCTAAAAACAATTACATTTCTGTATGCTAACAACGAACATACAGAAACTGAAAATTTAACTACCACAACACTATTTACAAAGATAGTGAAATATTTATGGCTAAATGTAACAAAAACATATACAATATTTACATTTTGAAATTACAAAATATTGGTGAAAGAAATGAAGTAGAGAACTAAATGGGGGAAAATCCAACATAGAAGCTTGCCAATTCTTTCCAACTTGATTTATAGGTGTAATATACTTCCCATTAAAATCACAGTACGTTTCTTTGTAGATGTACACAAGCTCATTCTGAAAATCACAAGGAAATGTGTGCCTTACAATAATAAAAAGAATTTTTAAAAAATTATAAAGTGAAATGAATCATTGTACTTGATGTTGAGAGTTACTATACAGCAACAGTAATCAAGAAACGATGATGTTAGTGGGGGGCATAAACAGTGAGATCAATGAAGCAGAATAGAAAACTAGAAAAGAATCTATACAAACATGTTTAACTGATGTCTGAGAATGTTGCAAAGCAATTCAAAATAGAAAAGATTGCCTTTTCAGAAAAATGTTGCTGGAGGAATTGAATATTCATGTGGAAATAAGAACAAAACAAAGGGAAAATATCCCTTCCCCTTGAGTTCCCACCTTGCACAAAAATGAAAGCTGATTTTGGGCTTAATTTAAAAATAGAAAACTATAAAATATTAAGAAAAATGGAGAAAATCTTTGGGACTGAGAGCTAGAAAGCGTTATTAGGCCTGATACCAACAGAACAACCTATGAAAGGAAAAAATGATAAATTAGAAATCTTCAGAATTCAAAATATTTGCTTTTCAAAAGACTGTGAAAAACATGGCAAGACAAACTACAGACTTAATAGGATAAAATATTTGCAAATAACGTATTTGAATATGTAGACAATTATGTAGACTAAAGACTGCTCAAAAATTAACATTAAAATAACTCAACTAAAATAGGCAAAAGACAAGAAGCATACGTGTTACTGAATAGCACAGAGACGACAAATATACAAATAAAATATGCTCAATAAAATCAACCACTGAAGAAAAGCAAAATAAAACCACAATGAAACGTCAATACTGTGAAAGATAAATCAGGAAAGATTCTAGATAAAGCCAAATTTTAATCAGTAATATGCCATTGCCATAGGAAGAAAGAGCCCAGAGTAAACTGCATTCAAGTTTGCAGAAAGGTTATTGGACATTTCAAAAGAAGAATAAGCGAACTTCGTTTAGGTGTAAGGGGAATTCAGTAGAGACAGGGGAATGAAACTTTATAAAAATCAGAGGGGATTTGTTTGAATAAAACACATGGGAGTTTGTGACTAGCCCTTATTGAAACTGAGCTCCTATCCCCCCTCAGAACTTGAGAGACAGAGTTGAGCACTTCACTGAGGGATTAGAGTGCTTGCCTAGGAAACACGAGGCCCCAGATTCTAAGCTCCCAGCACCACATACTAGCTGGGCATGGTGGCACATGCCTGTAAACCTAGCACTTGGAAGGTCAGGCAGGATGACTGCCATGAGTTCTATGCCAGTCTGGATCTCCATATTGAGTTCAGGATTGGCCTGGACTACAGAGTAAGGTTTTGTCCAAAAATAAACAAACATTTTTTTTTTTTTAAATGAGAGGCATCGGCCTCTTTTCAAGTGAAAAAAGTTCCTTCAGCATTCTGGAGCTTCCTCAGAGCAGAGAATCTTCAAAAGCATTTCACTGCATGAGTCTTTTCAAATAATGTTCTTGAATTGATAAATTGCATAATGGGAACAGATCGGTGGCTAGTAGAAGTTAGGGGAAGAGGAGAGAGGGAAGGTGTCATGGCTACAAAAGCAAATCCGTGTGGTAGAAATGTCTGTTTTTATATGATCCTGGTCAGTTTTATTTGATGAAAATGAATAATAGTACCAGACACAAACACAAAACTGGAAGAATCTGAGCAATGTTAGTGGATTTTAGTTAAATGCTTTTGCTCACTCTCTTTTCACCTGTTGATATTTAATTATCAATGTGATAGCACTAGGAGGTGTGGCCTTTGGAAGAAGATGAAGTCCCGAAGGCCATGACCTGTCACAACCTCCACCCCTTGGATTTGTGCCTTCACAAAAGAAGCCACGAGTATCTGTTCTCTCTCGAAATGGCATGTGAGACACAGCTAGAAGGCGTCATCTCTGAACCAGAAAGCAAGCCCCTACCAAACATGAACATTACCTTTCTCAGCCTCCGGAATGTGAGAAACACATTTCTGTTGCTCAAAAGTCATCCCATTTATACGCCACGATGGAAGTTTAAATGGACTAACAGTATCCTCATCCAATTCCTGGTTGTGATATCACTTGTAATATGCACGATATTACCTTTGGAGGAAACTAGATGATGGATACAAGAAATCTACTATTTCTCAAAACTCCATGTGGGCCTACAATTAGCTCAAAATAGTGTAGAAAAGCCACTCTAGGTGTGGTGTGAAGATACACTGGGGACAAGAGTGGGACGCTGAGATGAGTTAGAAAACTGGGTGAAGGTATGCACTTTCTAGGGAGAAGAACAGGAGGACTGTCAGTTTTCTTTTTGTATTTCGCTGATCAGGAGACAAAACAGAAACAGACAACTGGAGAATAAAAAGATGAATTCAATTTTGATCTTGCTGAGTTTGTTTTCTGTGTAAACAACCAAGTAGAGTAGCATATAAAATGAGAAACCAAGGAGAGAGAGCAGGGATCTCTGGGCAAAGGAGATGCACAGGGTGCTCTGCTGGGTTTTAGACACCCATTCTGCATATAGTATTCCAATGCATGAATGGATATTAAAATATCAGGCCCTGTGTATATCAAAACAAAAAGATTTTTAATTCAGGGTTAAGAAAAATATATGAAAATGTTAGGGGAATTCCAAATGCAGCCTAGATAAAATGAGTTGCACTAGATATATTATGCATTAAAGTACAGGGATTACTATTGAGTACCCTCCATTAGCTGAGTTCAGAAGTATTATCCTGTTGGTCCTGAGAAGGGCTCTAGAAGTTTTTTTTTCCCCTCATTATCTACAATTTCCAATCACAGAAACTGTTTGCTAAATGAAACAAAGCCAAATAAGTAACTTCTTGGACGAGAGTTTTAATCTAGATGTGTTTAAATTCTAAGCATACATCTTTTTACTGTAACAAGAAGCTAGTCGGGGGTGAGAAAAGCTCAGGTCCTGATGACTTCCTAGAACTGGAGAGGCCATCTTTGCTTTATCTGGGGCTTCTTGTGCAGTTAAACTTCAACTTTCACATTTGTAAGTGTTTGTATTCCTAGTGGGAAAATTAACGACCCTATTTAGGTCGCTTGACCTATCTTTACAGGATGGCACACCTGTACTGGAATTAATTGAATATTCATGACTCCCCAGTCTCTGAATGCCATGCCCAGCCCCTGCCATGTGCCACTTTTTTTTCCCTCTGGGTTAGCAATGGGATAATTTTATTATATTAATTGCTAGTTAACCCCCAATCTATTCTTCAGGTAATACGTTTGTGCATTTGTGTTCAGATATACAGACTGTATAGACTTGTTAAACAAGCGTCTTCTACTCACTGACGCAAACACACAGCAGGTGTCTTCAGCTCCGTGTCCTCAAACTAACACAGCACATTAGCTCCAACTTCATTAACTATTTTCTCAGGATTCCCTAAACACTAACACCTGTATGTAAATAAACAAAAAAACACCTTCCTAAGTCTATAGAAATTTCTGTATTAGAGGTCGCTTTATTTTTCCCTTTTGTATACTTTGGTTTTCTACATTGTATTTGTTTTAGTCTAGGTCATTTTTTAATTATCTAATTAATTTCTAATGGCTTGAAAGTCAATTTTTTATACAGTGCTTCCCAGTCTACTTCACGAATCAAGGGCAGTCAAATTTCAAGCCTTGGAAAGCAACTTTCATGTGTAAGTTATGTTTTTTCCCTCAATCAACATAATTGAGGTCTCATTTTTAAACTCCTAATTATGCTGCTAAGTTAATAATCTAGAGTCTGATTATCAAAGGCATTTTAACCGGAAACCCACCAGGTCATATTCTACCTCTATCAACTGCAATATAAATCCTAAATAGCACGTGACACCTAAACACTAAAAAGCTGAGTGCCAATAAAGGGTTTGAGGATGTTTACGTGATCTGATTTCTCTGCCGGATCAATTAATTTTGTGATCCTTCACCTTTCCAAAAGATCCAACCAAACCTTCGGTGCAGGTTCAACCTTTCGCCATTTGCGCCATCTAGTGGTCACACGTGCTCCACGCTTGGTTTTAAGGAAGACTCATAACTTTGGGGGGGTGGTGCGGGGTACACGAAAAACAAAACGGTCGGCCGCGACTATCTTCTCGAGGTCTCTTCCCGTCACTCACCCCTCACACGGACACCTCTAACTACTTTAAGCATTTTAGATATGCTCAGAGACGCGCAGAGGGGGCGCACGGTCCGCGCACTCTCAGCGACGCACGGCCCCGGTCGCTGACGTTTAGAAAAGGGGGTCTAAATCCTCCTGTCATTCGCAAAGGACGGGAGAAGGAGTTGTGGCGAGATCTAGACAGAAGACACTGCCCGACTTTCCGGCAAGTTGGCCAGACGACATATTAATCTCAGCAGCATTCCTAGCTGTCTTGGAAAACAAATCTTAAAACCGACAGAAATCAGGAAAAGCACTTAAAATTTCCTCCGCGGAGCTGTTCAGGTCTGGCGACCCCGTCGCCCCCCAGAAGACAACCAATTCCTGCTCGTTCCGCTCCGCTCGCCCTCCTTCCCGGCTTCTGTTGGGGCCTTCTATTTTTTTTTTTTTTTTAAATTTTTCTGCCCCCACCCCCCGTTTCCACGCTCGCCTTGAACCTGCACTTGGGCGGCAGAAGCCAGGCTCCGGGTTCCGGTCCTCCTCGCCGCAGCCGGGCGCCTGAAGCCTCTTTGTTCAGCCGAGAGACTCGCTCGCTCTGCTCCCGGGCCGAGCCACCTGGACGCTCTCCCGCGGTGACATTTTGGCGCCGGGGCCGGTGGGTGGCTGGGGTGGAGCGACAGGAGCCCGAGGGGGCGGGGGCGGAGAAAGGTCAAGCCGAGGCGCAGGCGGGGGCCGCAGCGCCTAACCTGCGCGGCCGGGCGTGCGCGCGGGTCCCGAGTCATTCTCTCGGGCTGCGGTGATCGCACGAGCCGAGAGGCGCGCGGAGCTCGGGGACATGCGGGACCGCCCGCCGGCGGGGCGGCAGCCGGCAGCAGCCCTCCCGCGCCCCCGCGCCTCGGCGCGCTCGGACCGCAGCCCGAGCCCGCCCCGGCCGCGCCGCGCCGCCGCCGCCCCGCGTCGCGCCGCCCCGGCCACCGCGCCGTGAGTTGGCAGGCGCGGGCGCCCTGGGCGCAGTCGCCTCCCCCGCACCGCGTGAACTTGTTGCTGCCGCCCGGCTCGCCCGCGCCGGCTTTCGGAAGGTGAGCGGGAGGGGGCCGCGCGCGTGGGGGCGGGGCAGCCGCGCGCCCGAGCCGTACTGCCGCTCCGCAAGCGGGCGCTTCGGGTCCCGCCGCGCGCCAGCCGCCGGCGCCGCTCTTCCTTTTCCGGGTGCACGGCGGCCGGGCGAAAGTGGCCGCGCACCTCAGCCCCGGCGCGCGCCCCGCCAGGTATGAGCCGCGGGCGAGGCGCCACCTGCGCGGCGGCGGAGGCGGCTGCTGTCGCCGCGGCGGCCGCGCCCGCCGGCTCCCGGGCGCTGTGACCGTCACCCTGCGCCCGGGCTCAACTTGAGAAGAGAGTGAGGGAGGCAGACGCGGCCGGGCTCGCAGACGCGCGGGCGCAGGAGCCGTGCGGTCGCCCCCGCTGCCCACGGCCCGCCACCTCCATCTCCGCAACGACGGCAGGAGTGGAGGCGGCCGCTGGACTCCCGGCGACGCGGGGCAGCGGCTCCGGCCGCATCTCCGGAGCCACAACAGGTCGCCTGGCTGAGACTCCTTTGGCGGGAAGGGGCGAAGCGGCCAGGGGAAAGGTTTCCCTGGCTCCTCCAGAGGAGACCGCGAGGTGACTCTTCTTCTCTCGTCTCCTCTGTCCTGCTGCACGTACTGTCCCCATATTAACCAGACTGTGGCAGGAGAGAAAGCAGAGACACCTGTTTGAGGGACCTCAGCCTCTGAAGTCACCTGTGCGCTGGTTTGTGTCGGGAGGTGGCCTGGTGTGACCGCAGGCAGAAGTCTGGCTCGGTCTGTGGAGGGTGATTGTTAGGACATTGTACTTTTTGTTGTTGGTGTTGTTATTCCAAATACCTTTCTGTGAGGGCAACTTGTGTCCCTCTGAGGACTTTGACTGCCCCAGGTGCCCCACCTTGGAAGAAGTAGGATACTTGGGAACCAAGTTCCCCGCGTTTTGTTTGTTTGACGTGAGGAACCGGTTGATTGGTCGGCCACCTAAGGAGCCTGTCCTGCACTGCGAGACGACATGGCGGCTGGCGTGGCAGCATGGCTGCCCTTTGCGAGGGCTGCGGCCATCGGATGGATGCCTGTGGCTTCGGGGCCTATGCCCGCTCCCCCGAGGCAGGAGAGGAAGCGGACTCAGGATGCTCTTATAGTGCTGAATGTGAGTGGCACCCGTTTCCAGACGTGGCAGGACACCCTGGAGCGCTACCCCGACACCCTGCTGGGCAGCTCCGAGAGGGACTTTTTCTACCACCCCGAGACCCAGCAGTATTTCTTTGACCGTGACCCTGACATCTTCCGCCATATCCTGAATTTCTACCGCACGGGGAAGCTCCACTATCCTCGTCACGAATGCATCTCTGCCTATGACGAAGAGTTGGCCTTTTTTGGCCTGATCCCCGAGATTATCGGTGACTGCTGTTACGAGGAGTACAAGGACCGTAGGCGAGAGAATGCGGAGCGCCTGCAGGACGACGCGGACACGGACACCACGGGTGAGAGCGCCCTCCCAACTATGACAGCGCGCCAGAGGGTCTGGCGCGCCTTCGAGAACCCCCACACCAGCACCATGGCCCTGGTGTTCTACTACGTGACGGGCTTCTTCATTGCCGTGTCGGTCATCGCTAATGTGGTGGAAACGGTGCCCTGTGGGTCCAGCCCCGGCCACATTAAAGAGCTGCCTTGTGGGGAGCGCTATGCCGTGGCCTTCTTTTGTTTGGACACGGCCTGTGTCATGATCTTCACCGTTGAGTACTTGCTTCGCCTGGCCGCGGCTCCTAGTCGCTACCGTTTCGTGCGCAGTGTCATGAGTATCATCGACGTGGTCGCCATCCTGCCTTACTACATTGGGCTGGTGATGACAGACAATGAGGATGTCAGTGGGGCCTTTGTCACACTGCGAGTCTTCCGAGTCTTCAGGATCTTTAAGTTTTCCCGCCATTCCCAAGGCCTGCGCATCCTGGGGTACACGTTGAAGAGCTGTGCCTCGGAATTGGGCTTCTTGCTCTTTTCTCTCACGATGGCTATCATCATCTTTGCTACTGTTATGTTCTATGCAGAGAAGGGGTCATCAGCCAGCAAGTTCACCAGCATCCCTGCGGCCTTCTGGTACACCATCGTCACCATGACAACACTAGGGTAGGTGCTACGGAGGGATGTGGGATGGACAGTGGTTATGGGTGAGTCGATGGTGGATCTTTTCAGGTTTCATGATGCCTCAGAGTAACTAGTTACGAAGATATTATGTAAATGATTGGGGGAAACATGGTTTGATCTGTGAAATGGGTATGACAGAGATTGAAGTAGTAGGTGGTTGCTAGCAAATATTGAGTATTGATGTCTGAAACAAATGGAAGACAGGAAGACAATTGAGAATTGCCAAATAGAGGGATTTTTAAAAACTGTTGGTATAATGACAAAGAAAAGTAAACTCCATGCACTAATTAGTATGTGAATATGTACAGTATGTATTAGGATGCCTAGAAAGGGCATCCATGATGAATTCAGAGAACAAGTTCCTATGTTCATTTGAGTATTATTTCCTATTAGCAGATACTAAAAGGATGCATTTTTCTTCTAAGAACCATAATTCTTCTTTTACAACATTACACAGGATATATGATTGGCCTCAAATATTTTATGATAAATATGCACATAATCACATATGGGTATTTTTATTATGGCTCTTAGATTATATTTTAGAATACCAGGGCTGAAACTGATCAATTCCACAAACTCTAGTGTTATGATATTTAGAAGTCTAGATTCATAGTTTCAAAAAAAAAGAGGTCCATGATCATCTTTCACACATTTTTTAGAAGGTACAGATGCCATCAGGCAGTGAGTCCATGCCCATTAAATACATATGGAAGATAGCAGTATCTGCTGAGATTGATGGCCACCCAGGGCTGGTTTCATTACAGTGTTCCTTTTAGAATTCTTCTACTTAGAGAAAGGAACTTCATAACCAAAGGAATATCTTCTGAATTTATTTATTTTTTAATTAACTTTTAGTGCTAGAATTAAGAAGCTTTTAGATGGTAAAAACAGGGGTGGCAGAATGTCACATGTTTAAGAACATTAACCAAGCTGCAGAAAATAGCAGCATTTTACATATTAGAGAATCTAATAAAATAAAATGACTAGAACATTTTATGAGTTTTTAGACAAGCTAAGCAGTGATGTTAGCGCCTGTTCTTTAGTCTCATGCTACATTTCTTTCACAAGAGATCAGATCAATAAGGATTTGGTAGTGGCTCTAAGAAAAAAGTTACTCCCATGGCTACTTTTTAAGTTTTATGTTTCTGGCTAATTTAGTTGATTTGTTTAAATGGCATTGTGCTTGAAATCAACTTAATTTTATAGACATATTGTGGTGAACAGAATTTCTTACATGGCCAACTAATGGAATATTTTATGTGAGGAATTTTGGGCTAAGTTAATTAAGAAATTGTGGTAAGCTAAAACTGAATAATTGTGATTTTAATTCACTTCTATTTATCTGTCGCCAGTCTATGTATTTGAAGTGTCCTGGTAGGTTGTTTTAAAAATTGAATTATTGAAATCCATATCTTAGTTTGTATTTCCTTTTACCCGGTTGGTGATTTTGTGACAGGTTAAAGGAGGATGAGGCCCCTTGGCATTGTAGGTGCTTGTTCCTCATCAAAGAGGCTTTAGCTTCTTTTCTCAATGCAATTTGAAATCATTAATATAGGACAAGGGACTAGTGCAAATGACCGTCATGACTTCAAGTTAGAAGCACACTTGAATTTAAAAAAAAAATCACTATAAGTGAAGAAGAAATTAAGGGAGAGATATTAAAAGGAAACACACTTTTAAAATTTGGTGTTAGTGGCAGTGTTTTTCCTGAGGTTTCAGTGAACCATTTTAAGGTTGTTTACTCTCTGAATGATTGAATGTAGATATTATTACAATGAATGTTAATGAGCTGCTAATTTCGTCTAGTTAAAAGTTCTACTCTAGACCTAAGAGTTTAGTGTTATTTTAACACTAGTTTAGGAAGTGTCTTCAATATTTACATTGCTTTGAGATGTATGTTTGTTTTCACAAAAATGAGATGTTAACCATTAGTGACAATTTTTATTGTATTAATAAAGTGTTAATAAGTACTTATTTTTATACACTTTCTTAGAACTTTGAGTGAAAAGGGAGTTACTTTTAACTTATAGCTCACAGAAGTGGAAAATTTTAATTTTCAGGAAATTAAGGTGATTAGTGATTTGGTAGAATTCCGCAGTGGTACTTCTAATATGTAGAAGTGTTGAGGTAGTCACAATGACACTGTTGACATTCAACAAAGCATAATTTATATAATAAATCAAAATTTGGGGGAAAATATCTTTAACTTCTCATCAAAAATATTTATGGTGCATTTTAATTCCCTTAAGAAATAGATTTCTTAGAAAACTCTTTTTGGTTTCTTATCTTTGGTGGCATTTTGACTCAACAGCATTCAGAATAAGAAACATTCAGTAAAAGCCATTTCCTGACTTTATCTTTTCTGCTACAGTTTTAGGGGACGAAGTATAAATTCTAAAATTTTTGGATAACATGCAGTAGTTTTAGTTAATATCAAACTGTACATTGATTGAGAATATCAAGGTAACCAGGAATATTTCATTCTACTTTCTGAATTCTTTTTTTTTCCATTTTATTGATATATATACGTGCCAAACTTAAGGCTTACATTGGATTTGAGCATTTTGTGTACATATGTATCTTGTCAAGGTGACAAGGGCTTTCCCACACTTTCTGTCCCTTCCCCTACCCTTCCCTCCCTCTCTCCTCCCCCACCCTACCCCCCTGTTTCACTTTGTTTTTCATTTTAAGTTCCATAAGAGTTGCAGTCTGGGACTTTTGTGATCATCATTTCTAATGAGGTTTAAGCTCATCAGTTATAACCTAAGTGAACAATGGTTATCAAAAGTTTTGAGTTTGTATAAATGTTATCTACATGAGAAGGAGTCAAGAGCTTTGTTGCAGAGGGCAGGCAAAAATCATCTGCTACTTTTCAAATCATTATAGGTATCATCTAACTGTTTCTTTTGATCTGAAGAATGGTGTGGTTCTGTGTTTGGTGTATTGTGGTTTTATCTTATCCTTTTTTTTTGCTTGTTGAAATATCAAATATATCATTAGACCATAGCATGACTTTATTTTTATGTCTTGACTTACTCTGCTGCTGAAATGAGGGCTTTGAAATGTGGTTCTAAGGCTATATCTCCTCTTCTTTCTTGGGTACTAGCGATTGAGGCCAGGGCCTTCACATGAAGCCATATCCTCAGCCTATTTTTTATTTTTGATTCTGAGACAGCATCTCGCTAGCTTGCTAAGTTACCCAACCTGGACTCGAACTTGTGATCCTCTTGTCTCAGCGTTTCAGAATGGGATGACAGACCTTCACCACTATGTTTCCATTTCTTATTAATTAAAGTAGCAAACATCAAAACTATAATTAAAAAAACCAAAGAGCGAATGTCAGAAATACATTGTTTTAAAACAGTATACAGATCGCACTGTGGATTATGTGGCTCTGTTCCCCAATTCCATTAGCCTTTTGCTCCGTTGCCTCTCTATTTCTTTACAATAATGTAGACTCTACTGCATGGGTAGAAAAGGACTTGGAATTCCTCCTTTGTCCTGAAGGTTTTTAGGATATAATATCCAGTCGATGTTTGTCATTCAGATGGTGCCACTTGAACAAAGCTAAATTTAGGAAATTTCTAAATGTTCAGTAATAATTGAGAGCAATATCAACATTTATTCAATAAGGTGACACCTCCTTTTCCCGCGGAACCTCACACTCTTGATGACTTGAGAATTAGAAGTGGTGCCAACTTTCACAGTAAATAATTTGTGGAACTAATACTTTGCTAAGCAATATTTGTGTTGCCACTCGTCATTCTGATCATGAAGGTGATCTTTTTAAGTGGTAAGGTCATGTTGCTCATAGCACAAAATTTAAGAATTTCAAAAATGGATGATTGTTGCCTGGTGAATTTTGGGACACAGTCTCACTTATTTAATTTTCAAAGCAAGTCGTTTTCCTCAAAAGTTTTCATTTTGAGAAACAAAGCTGATTTATGACATTAAGGAAATGTGGAGAAATATGATACATATTTTCTTTCCTTTAGCATTAGAGGTAAACAAATAACACATGTCTTTATTTTGCTGTAGCCCTCATTAGGAGAAATAATATTTGACGAGGTATTTTTAAAATTGTGTGTATTTGCAGGGTACCTAAAACTTAGGCATTTCCTTGCATTTCAAACACAAGATTCTTTCAACATCATATACCAATAAAAGGGACAGTTTGTAATTTTCAGGGGATCTGCTGTACGCTTCCTTTTCCTCTCTACTTGCCTACTGAGTGACTTAGTCTTATATTTATTTGGCTTTATCATTACATCATTGAAATTCTGAACTTTCCTCACAATTGTATTTGTCTTTGAAATGAGCTCCAGAGTTGTGATTTCTTACTCCTTGATTGCTCAATTCCTAGTGGAAGAAAACTTAATTGTTATTTACTTAAAATCTGTCATTTTAACATAGGCAAGAATGGTTGTGGCTCACATTCGATACAAAATGAAATAGTAGTAATTTATTCCATTAGTATATTGCATTTCTCTCCTAGTTCTACACTCTGTGAGTCACTTTTCTACATAGCTTAATGTCACTGTGGGTTTTGTATTTATTCCCACAGCACAGAGGTTACTCGTGACACAACACATAACAAAACCATTTATTCCCATCCAGTGAAATTTGGGCCCTTGGGGGGCAAAGTACTTAGTAATACCTGGTGTGATGGGAAAACAGTAAATCAATTATTTTGCCCAAATTACCTAACAAAGCATTATCCTATGAGTATAGAAAGTATTCAGTTTGGCTTCTATTTCATTGAAACAATAAGAATGTTAAAAAGAATGTTCACTGGAATGAAAGTGTTATTTTTTCCCTCAGAGCTATAATAATGAATTCATTCCCACCCCCCCCCATCTCCATATGTCTTAAATTATTTTCTGAATAGAAGTGTGTGTGTGTGTGTGTGTGTGTGTGTGTGTGTGTGTGTGTGTGTGTGTGTGTTGTTCTTTCAGTAGCTTTAGTGGTGTGGGATATTGTCTGGTATTGAAAAGAAACCCAGGGCAAAACCTACCTCTTTGTTTCTGTGCACAATTGTGTGGTTCGTTAATAGATTCCATTGGAATGTTTTCTTTAGCTTTTTTTTTTTTTCCTTCGAGAGCCAGGCCTTTACACTAACCTGCTACACAAATGTTTCTTGATCTCTCAAACTTCCATCATCTCTAGTTGGAATTACAGTAAGTGCTAGGTTATGTAAAATTTATGACTTTGCTTCTTGCCTTCCTATCTAGGTTGAAAGATTGTCAAGGTATGATTATGTACCTTTTGGGGACTTATTACCTAGTTCAGTGTCCCAAAGAAGAAATATATCCACATTAATTGCTGCTGATCGTGCACAGCATTAGTCCTGTGTGTCTTGGAGTGCTTCTTGGACGTGGAACATCATCTCAACATAGGCACTGATTTCTTAATTTCTTGCTTCGTTCCATACTTAAAATATTTAAATTCATTATTTGATTATTATGCCTCCTGATATGCTACTGTAGACTCATGTGTTTTTCTCCTTTGAGTTATGAGGCTTCATTTTTTAAATCTAATTCTTCTGCGGTGGTTAAAATTAATGGTCAGTAACTATTTTATGCCTAAAGTAGTGAACTGTTGCCTACAAATAACATGTGAAATAGAGTAGTTGCTGTCAGAAAAGAGTCTACATTCTAAGGGATTAAAAGGTATAAAAATGTAAATGCAAATATAAATACATATCCTTGCATAGTAAATCCATTTATCTTAGGGGTTTTGACAAGTCTGTTATGTAAAGAAAATCTGAATCATGAAAAGTGTAGGGGGAATAAGGAATGCATGATCAGAAGTTAATAAGAAAAAATAACATAAAAAGAGTAGGATGACAGTTGAAATAATGATGTCAAGTAGCACAGGAAGGTTTTGTTCTAAAAATAGATGTCTTTTTTTTTTTCTTTTGCTGTTATGTGGACCTAACTCACCCATCTTTTTCACTTTTCTGATCTCTGAAAGTACTGATCACAGACAGTGCTGTTGGGAGCAGAAGTGTTATCCGTGGCATGTACTTTCAGAAAATCAAATGTGGCTCGCAGTTTTTAATTCAGTTTAATGGGCTTGTGTTAATCACTTAGTATCTATCCTTGATTACAGATGTAAAACATATTGTCTAACCGTAAAAATTATGCAGAATTAGAGTAGTGGAAGTGGTAGAAAATAAATTAATATATAATCTAATGCTACGTGAATGCTCGGAAAGAAAGAAGCCTGGGTAAGAAAACTGCTCTTTTAGAGATGAGAGAGGCAAGAACTTCCTTCAGAGAAGATGACATTTTGACTGATGTTTCACTGACCGTATGAAGTGAGTCTGAATATCTGAAGAGTACAGAAGAGAATAGGACAGATAATGAGATGTAATGGGTTTTAGATTTTTGCCTGTGCACATAGAGATATCTCAGGGATCCATTCCAAATCTAAACATGAAATTCATTTATGTTTCATATCCATAGTATTCACAAAGCCTGAAAATAATATTGCGCAGCATTTTTAGTGCACCTGTGTCTTGACTGCAACTTGTCATACGAGGCCAGATGTGGAATTTTCTACTCACGGCATCAGGATTGTATTTAAGATTTATAGTTTTGGGGCCATGTTGTATTTTCAGATTTTTTTGAATTAGGGATGCTCAACTCATACAAACGCCTTGGGGAGGAAAAAGTTTGATCTGGATGATGTCACTGCAGTGAAAGCAAATGAATTAAAAGGCTTTAGTCGCTAATGGGATCTGAAAGGTGTTTGGAATAAAATGATAAAGGACGTTATATAGACCACAATGGAGACTTCTCTTGCAGCAAGATTGGCAGTGTGAGAGATTGCCAGGTAGTGAAAATAAACTCCTAGGTGATACACAATCTCCTTATCACTTATGCGTGATAATTTACTTTCGTGGAGTGTTCTCCTGTGAGAACAAATCTTCTCCACCTTCCAGCCCTACATCATCCTCTAGTTGGGCATACATTATTTTCTATGTAATTTATGGCTTTATTTTTGCATTTCCAACTAGATTGAAAGACTTTTGAAGCCAGTGTGTATACATTGTGGGGACTCACTGCCTAAGCTGATTGTTGAAATGTATAAAAGATCTATGTGAATATGGAGTGAGTCATGGAATGAGAGGGTTCCTGAATGCTATGGGTGCCCTCTAGGCACAGAGCAGAGCCATTTTAAGATTAGTACTATTTCCACTAATCTGTAACTAACTTATGTGACAAAGGATGAAAGACAGAGGCCGAGAGAAGTGGGCGTTTTAGGTGTAGGTCTTCATTGCTCTGTTGGATGAGCATGAGCTCTGAAATACTTATAAAGTTTTAAGTAGTTATTTAAAGTTCTTTATTATGTAGAAAATTTTATCCTTCATTACATGTGTTATATTTGCTTTGGCTTAAAATTTATATCCAGTTATTCATGAGATTACTATTAAATTGAGTATTTTATAATAATACATGATTAAATTATTTCTAACTGATGAAAATAAAACCAGTTCACATGAAAAAAATGAATTTTGTGTTTAAACAGAAGAGATAAAGCTGGTGCTTAATGAATATAGAACTGTATGGGAACTCACACATTTTTAACTTGAATAGAGGTGTGGGGATTAACAAATGGCAATTCTTATATTAGGGCTCAGGAATATCACATTCATTTTAAATTCTACTTAAAGGATTTTCATTCATTTTTTTCTCATTTTGCAGTAGATATGTGTGCCCCTCCAGGTGTTTTATTTTATTTATTTTTGTGACTTTGAAAGAGAAAATAGTTCACATGTCTTAAAATCTCTGGAGACTAGTATAAGATAATGTATTTTTCAACACAAATCATCTTGGACCAGGGTTATTAAAGATTTATCATGAAAACTTACAGAATCATTGTTTTTATAGGCACTTATTAAGATGCTGGTATATCAAATATAATCATGAGTGGATAACTGGAGAGACTTGGCTTTAGAAGAACAAGAATTTATCATCTTAAAATGTTTTATCTATGACACAAACATATTATCTACATACATGTGTATATACATATGGGATATAATTATGTATATATACAAAACACACACACACACATATATATATATATATATATATATATATATATATGCATGCACTTATACATAAGTATTAGCATATGATACACATGTACTTGTTATGTTTCTATTGCTTCAGTTTAAGATAATTCACCGTCGTCTCATGTTGGTGTTTTGTTTCCATTAAGACAGATCTCTTTCTTCATATTTTAATTAATAATTAGTCCATAGTTTATATATGCTATTTAGTGCAATGAAGGACTTCAAAATAGAAAAAGATAAGCAAATTCCTCTAATACGTTTTTTATCATTCTTTTCTTGATCTTCTCTGATTGTTAAATTTTGTTGAAGTGAAGGAGAACTCCTTATTGCACAGCAAACATCAACATTGAACTTCAGATAATGAAGTTCATTTTGTTTATTCTAACATTAATAGTACTAACTGTGGGCTGTGAAATCATTTTCAGATCATTTGTTTGATTTGTTTTGGTCTGAGATGCAAACATTCAAAAGTTTGAGAACCAGAAATGTTCGTAATAAATTTTGAAATTAAATACTATAGCTTACAATAAACTTTGAAGTGAGTTTAAATAGTATATTTTTACTTTGAAAAGAGAAACACACAAAATACCAGTCTGATCCCTTGAATTACAGGAGAAAAACAACTTCTTAGACTCCCTTGAAGTTTTTGAAAATTTAATTGTGCAAGTGAGTGGATACTTCTAATATCTTAGATAAAATCATCAAAATGAAGCTAAATTGATGAATTATTTGGGAATGTCCTGTGTTTTGGTAGAGTATATTTCAAAAAAACACTCTTTTCATAGCCAGGAGCTTAAAGAGCTAAGTCTAGAAATATTGCTGGTTCTACAAAAGGAGGGTGAAATTTTAGCTAATTATTTTTTCTCATGGCATACTTTTTGCACTCTTCTATGCATACCTCTCATTGCCATTTTCTTTGTGTAGTTAGTAATCTAGTCACAATTGTGCATGTGTGAACCTACCCCTAAAACAGAGCTCTATCACTGATATTAACCTACATCTGCTTGCTCCTCCTGGTCCCATAACATCCCACTGTCTTTATCTCTCTCTCTACTGAAGATCAACAGTGTTCATGATCCTGTATTTATCATTCTTATGCAGCACATAGTCTTAATTAGAAGTTTGATTGAGTGTTTATGAAATGATACAGGGTTGTATGGGGCTTTTTATTTTAATCTATGGCGTTCCCATACACTATAATTTCTTTTTGCCTAGTAGGTAGTACCTATTATGTGAAATAGCATAGTTTACATGACTATTTTTCTGATAACAGCGCTCTGATTGGTTTCAGGATTTTGTAGTCAATGATATGTAAATTATTGATAAGTATAAATATTTCTCCTGTGTATATAACTTAAATTGAAATTTCTAGACTCATAATGTTCATCTTTGGAAAGTTGTATTTTTTGGAAAGTTGTGTAAATTGATGCTTTTACTGGAGACAAAAAATGGCTAAAGCAAGTATTTCAAGTACTTAATATAAGAAAATTAGAAATGTTGTTGCCATTGGTATTTGTTTTGCCCTGATCTTTTGGCAATGGGAAATAAATAGAAGTGTAGCAACCATAACTTGTATTTTATTCAATAGTGTTATTTCTGGTTTTAGCACTTCCAATCTGATAATTTTTAGTATTTTTTAAAAATTATGTGTGACTTTTCGCAAAGAAAATGTATTCTTTCTAGTCAGATTGTCTACTTTATCAGAATTTGTTATCCCTAAAAAAAGAAAACAACTCTAACCTGAAGACATAGGCATTCAGGCAGTGATGCACCTTTGTGAGACAGGACAGAAATCTTTATGTCAAAGGAAATTGCTTCATGCTACATAATTCTTAATTGTAGAATGAAAATATTTCCAATCATCCATGAATACTCTTTTAATTATCTTCCCAATAAAAGGCAGTTGTTCTTAAAAGCATGGTTAAATGGTGTACATACTGATATGTTACCTTCCATTTTATACAGCATATTTTCTTTTGGCCTCCAAATTATGAATTCTATATGAAATACCAGTAGAGAGCATGATAAATATTTTAATAAAAAGAAGAGGAATATAATTTAGAAAATGGCTATAAACTCTTCTATATAAAAACAGGGCAATTTATCGAGAGTTGGCATGGCCTTGGAGTAGTGAAAAATGAAGTTTGCATTGATTTTGCAAAGAATTTTATCATTTTCATGCAAACAGCTCAAATACATACATTATCATCTAAATGAAAGGTTTGATAATTTTATTAAAACACTGAAGCTAGGCCTTTTTTCAGTCGAGTAACAAATTTTGGCAATACGTTCTAAAATATACTATTTTAAGCCAAATTCTGAAGAAACTTAGAAATCACTTGACAGATCTCTCATATTTCTTTTACTTCTCTTTATTATTCTTCACATTCATCAATGTCCAATTTCTAGATCAGCAAGTATTGCTTTAAATATTGTGAAAATATGTGTGACCATATGATGTACATACAAGTATACATTTAGAAAATATAAACACATGTAACCTTCAATATCATGTGTACAAATGCTTTACAAAATACTGTGCATATATATATATATATATATAATTTTATCTTTCAGTATACAAAATTAAACTAAATTGATAATATTTTAAAATCTGGATATGTAGGAAATAGTAAAAAACATTGTACTTTTATTTTATATATACATATTTTATTTTTAACCTATGGACTTTGAGGTTGGTGACAACAAAGTTTTTTTTTTTTTTTTTTTGAGATAGGGAGGGTTCCACTCCATAGCCTAGCATGGTCCTAAACTCACCATGTAGCCCAGGCTGGCCTCAAACATATGGCAGTACTCCTGCTTCAACCTCTTGAGTGCTGGGATTACTGGTATGCACCACCATGTCTGGTTTATATGGTGCTAGGCAAACGCATTGACCACAGTGCTGCATCCCCAGCTAGACACCTATTTTCATTGCTTTAAAAAATAACAATTCCTGTTAACAGAGAACTCTGCTGTAACATTTGGAGGCTTTCTTCTGTTTTTCAAATATACAGACTTCTAGATTTTTAAATATACCCTTTCTATGATTAAGTTTCAATGATTCACTCAAAAAAAGTCTTAATACATAGGATAATAGATAAGACTACCCAAATCTGTATGTCAGTACAGTTTAATGATTATGGTCAAATTATTTAAACTCTGATTGCCTGAGATTTAATTCCTATTAAAATAGGTCAAGACTTCTATAGAAAGTAAGTATAAATATGAAGATTCTTAGAGTATTTCTTTGCACACAAATGCTGAATGAGAGATTACCATTATTTTATTTAAGATGTGTAATATTAAATATGGTATTAATCTACTACGTATATGTCTTACATAAGAATACATTCGTATATATTTCACGTTTTTAAATTCATGCATCAGTTAATGGGCATCTAGGTTGATTTTATATTTTAGCTGTTAATAACAGCACAGCAAAAAGCCTACACAAATATCACACACATGTGACTCTGGTAGCTGACATTTTCTTACATTTATAATTAAAACTGAGATAGCTGCTTGACAGGTATATTATCTATTTTTAGTTTTATAAGTAGCCACTATTATGCTTATAGTCATTCCCATCAACAGTGTTTGAGCCCTCTTTTCTCCGTTGCTTTTTTTTTTTTTTTTTTTTTTTTTTGAGAGTAGACATTCTAACAAAGGTGAGGTGGTAGCTCATTTGTCCCGGTTTTGATTTGCATTTCCCTGAGAGCTAATGATGCTGATTTTTTTCACCATTTTTTGGCCATCTAATGTTTTTTGAGAAGTGTGTATGCACTTTATTTCCCGTGTTTAAATTTTGATTATTTGGGTTTTATGTTGTAAATGAGTTTTTTTTTTTTCCCTTGTGCATTCTGAATATTACTCCTTCGTGAGATGTCTAATGTCTTAGATACGTATTCATTGCTGTGATAGAATACCTGACACTTGCAACTTAAGGGAGAAAGATTTATTTTAGCTCACAGTTTCAGAAGGTCGTAGTCAGTTCGTGGGCAGCTGGCAATGGGAGAAGAATATGGTGGCGGGGTAGCTGGAGGAAGGCAGTGCACCCCAATGCAGACAGGAAGCCAAATATGGTAAGGGCAGAGCTACCCTTCTGAGTCATCCCCAGTCAGCAGTCTCCTCTAGGTTAAGTCCCAGTGTTCCCCATCCTCTAACCAGGTACCACCTCTCAACAGCACGTGGGTATTTTACAACTTCCAAATATGTGAGGCTTTTAGGAGACACTGCACATCCAAACTGTAACAACTAGCTTGCAGACTCTTTTTCCCAATCCGGGAGTGTCTCATTACTTTCTTGATTGTTTTCTTTGCAATACAAAAACTTGTTAGTTCGCTATAATCCCCTTGGACTTCTGTTTTGTCTTGCTTTTCGGGTATTTTCTGAATGATCATTGCCTACACCAATACCTCCTACCATTTCCCCGTTTTTCTTCAAGATTCAAGTCTTAATTTAGATCTTTGATTCATTTTGAGTTGATTCTTTGAGAGAAAAGAGAATTTTAATTTGGCTGTGTTGTATATAAATGCTTATAAGGAAAAATGATATCATTTGAAGACTATGAAGATGTTTTATATGAAACAGATTTAAAACTTGATTTAAGTACATAACTCTCAGATCATTATGAATTACATATATTGAATTTAGAAAATCTAGAGTGCTGCTACTTAGGGCAGAATAAGGACCTGTCAGAATTAACATCCCTGGGGATATTTATTAAGTCTGTAAATTCCTGGAGTTTACTTAAAACAGGGTAAGCAGTCTGTAGGCAAGCAAACCATGATTTCAGGGTTTAGAGTGCCATTGTTCTGGGAGAATGCATATGCTTAGCTGATCTGCATTACCATCTCAATCTATTACTGACTTGAACAGGGAGTTGGCAAGGAGGTGAAAACAAGCCACTTGAAACTGAGATTTAGTCAAGATGCTAGACAAGTGTGTCCAACCTACAATTGCTGTTTATTTTTGTGCCATGTTTTTTTGTTTGTTAGTTTTGTTTTTGAGCGAAGAGGAACTGTCTTGGGCCATATGTAAATCATACAATATTTAGTTGATGGTCTGTATATAAATAAACTTCATTCTAATATTTAGAAAAGAAGACAACACAATCACAAAACTAATGAATGTTGGACCTTGTTTTATGAAATTATTGCATTTATAGATGGTTTGATGGAAGTAGTTACAATATTCAGTGAGTTCTCAAGGTCCTCACCAGAGTTTTTGATTCTAGGTTTGTTCTTTGTGTGCTTCATCCTTGAAAAGAGTTGCTCACAAATTTAGATACTGCCAAATAACAATGCATGAATAAAGCATGCTTGTGGGACAGGGATAGTTGACTCTGAGAAGATAGGTCTTACAAGAGTCGGTAAAGAGATGGTAAATATTTTATTTCAGTTGGGTGTCAGATTGCAGCTTTATTCATTCCATTTGAAAGTTGTCTGGAAACATATTTATGTTGAATGAATCTGGAGTCCCAAATATGCAAGAGTATTGATATTTTTCCAGAAATCTTTAAACCTGTTTTCAAATTCCTATATCAAATCAAAAAGCAAGGGTGTATGCTTTCCACTGTTCAGAAGACTGTGTCAAGCCAATGTGTGGAAATACAGAATGCTGTTTGCCTTCTATTGAACTTGCCATAACTTCAGTTTCATTTAGGAAACAGTTATCATTTGAAATGTTGTATTGATAAGTTGGTTTTCATTTTCAAAGTGCATGTTTAGTCATCAAGTCTGCTAAATTTGCTAAATATGTGGGTATTCATCATAAAGTTTTGGCACAAACTGTTTTGATATAATAAATGACTTGATTTCATGTTACAGGTTATAGATTCTTTTCAACATTTTACTACAGGTTAGCCACCTTTCAAAAAATTAATGACATAGCCATAGTTAGCTTCCAGTTGTTTAAGGAATTTTTAAAATTCTTAATGACTGAATTCCTTGGCTCCTATGAAATTCACGGTCTTGGTAGCAACTTGAGGGGTGTTATCCATTCTTAAAGCTTTTGCATATTAAATTTTCTGAAGACATTAAGAAATCCTACCTCATCATATGTGAATTTTCAGTAGCAATTGCATTGTCTTCTATTAATTTCCCAAGTTCTTTTCTTTTACTGATTATTGCTATAATTCATTTGTAATTATACCACAGGTACATTTACAATGGAACAAAAATAAACTACTTTAACAATGTATTTTTATTTGTTTCATAACTTGATCTAATTGTGTATTTAATTACACTTAAATCATCCCCTTGATGATTTATATCTGTCACTGCCACTAATAGAAATGGCAAGTTGTATATATCTGTAGCATCAATAATTTCACCCATCACGAAAGTGTAAAATTGAAAATTAGCAACTTATTTCCAAACCTCTTTTGATGGATTGTCCAATTTTCTTTAATTTGCCTGGCAATAGTCAGATTTTAGAAATAACCCCTTTTTTATCAGGGCAAATTATATCTTCTATGCCTTTCATATGCTGCTTAATAAACTCACTATCAATAAATGATTTTGATGTTCTTGCTATTTAATTTGCTACCACAGTAATAGAGTTGCTTTTAGTTCTAATTTTTTTTTAATTTTGTGGAAAAGACTTTTTTCAGTTCTGCTATTTTGTCCTAGGACAAATTCCTTGATAAATGCCAAATTTAGCAGCATGTCTTTGCATATAATGCCTTTTTAAATTATGCTTTTTGAAAATTCCTACAAATTAACAGATGCCTTACTCTTTGCACTGACAAATGATTAGTCAATTACCTGTCTATTTTTCATTGAACAATTTTCATTTGTGTGTAACATTTTTATCTTGGATTCTGCTTTCCTTTCAGCCATTGTAGAAGCCATGATGGCATTCAAAATTTAAAAAAAAATAGATAAGTAGGTATATTTGCTTTTATTATGAAAATTGATAGGCAGGAAATTGGAAGCAATTTTAATATTCAGGAATACTTACATGTCTGCTAAAAACATTAAAATCCTATCATTCATGAGAGGAGGCTGAAATATTACCCATAATTGCTTTGTTTTATTCACAAGTTGCTGTGTGTACACATGATGGTGCTAGGTCAACAGTCTCTGTGTTGCAGATAAATCAGTGGAAGCTTACACCTGTGTAAAACTGAAGCCATGCATATGTTCTAGTAGAGTATATGACGTGTTGGTGGTGGCCCTTTGCCTAGTACAGACTACACATGAGATCTTGGTTACACTCTGTTTTACCAAACATTGCAGCAGAATCCTCTGACTCTTTGTTAGTTTTAATGATTCTTTCATTACTTCTGGCCAAACTGTTGCAGTTATTATAATGCAAATTACAGATTTTACTCTAATCTTTGTGGATGTAACACACTGATTATTGTTCCCTACTCTGTTGTGGGCTAGAAAGCTTGCACTCAAGAACTATATAATCAAGTTAGAAATTGCGAAATTGTCTTACAATGCTTTAATAAAATGTGTGAATATGTACTGGGGACACACAAAGCCATCTCAGTCTCCATGTACCCCTCTGAGTGTGGGTTAGACAACTTGATCTAGAGTACCAAAGTGCCAATTTTCCATTTCAATTTCTGGGAACAGAAATCCAGAAAAATTGAATATAGGTAAAAAGTCCATTCTTTTCTGCAAAAGAAATGCTGTGTCATATTTTAAAGAAATATGATTTCAGGGATAAAAAATAGAGTCTTAGTTTTTGGAGAGGAGCTTAATAAAATCTAGCTACTTCCTCCTAGGAGTTCAGGATCCTGAGCTTTTAAAGTTGCAGATTTTCCTGACAGTGATAGCAAGGATTGGGGTGGTTGCTAAAAATGACTTCATTTGCTTTTTGTAAATGTAGGAAAGCAAGCACTATGCCTTTTTACACACAATCTAGATGCAGTAGATACAGGGAATCATGAAATATATCTGTTTGTCCAAGTCTAGGTGCAAAGAAATGTGTTTTTAAAATGCACAGTGGAAGATTAACATGACTCAGAATTGAAAGTCACTTTCTCTCTTGGAGGATGCTATCTAATTACCTACAGAATTTTTGAATATCTAGTTAATAAAAAAGAGGAAATCAACAGTCAAATGTTATGATCTAGTCATAGAAATTCTAATAAATACAAACTCATCAAAACTCATATAGTACTTAGGGTGAATGTCCTGAGGACTGATGAGAGATTTGAAATTTTGGTCGGGAGTGTTGTTAACTAGAAAAAGTAGGTTTATTCCAATTCAGATAAGTAGGCACTAGGGTCTAGTAAAGCTTCTGTAATGCCTTTCTTCTTGGCAGAATATATATGGATATAGAAGGGAGAAAGAGAAGAATGGAGGGAAAGAAAATAATGAAAGAGAACAGAGATGTGTAAGGATATAATGCAACTTTTGTATTGTGTTAAGGAAAAGAATATGTTTGTTGTACCACTATGGGAAATAAGATTGTTATTATTACTAGTATTATTGTTGTTGCTTTACTTGATGCATTGGCTGGCCGTTTCGCTGCTTTTTGATTCTCACTTCCAGTTAAGTAATTACTCAGTAAATTGAGAAATATGAAACCAAAATATCACACCACTAAAAATGATTAGCTTCACACACCACAAAACTTTTCTTCAAGCATATAATCTCAAGAAAGGTCTTCTAGTTAAAAATAAGAACAACAAAACTCAATAGGACATGTTCTGAGAAGCAAGTTTAAGTTTTTATATATGTTTTTTTTCTGAAAAAATATCAGAGAAGACTCAATAACAACAAAAAATGTCTACATTTAATTTCACACCCTTATCAGGTGGTCCAATAGAATAACCTTCTACCCCTACCAATAATTTGAGCCTCTTACCTTTCTGCAGAAAGGATCAGTGGGTTTGCCACGAACAGTGGCTGCCCTTTCCCAGCACTTTGGCCAGATTTAAAAATCAGCCAAAAGCCCCAAACGCCATGCTTGGAAGTTTTGAATTGCTGTTAAAATGTAGACTATTAAAAATTAAGTAACTTCTGACTTTCAACCAGTATCTGTTTTGGTTGAGTCTGTTATGCTTGTTCACTTTTATTTTGATTATTTTTAAAGGAATCTGTTTTATTGGAGAGCTACACATGAACTTAGTCTTTTAATTTCTCCTCAGCTTCCATACTGTTTCTTTGTATTTATAATTTACCTAGGGACTAAATGAGATACAGAAAACAACAGCAACAACAGCAAAAAAAAAAAAAAAACAAAACAAACAAACAAAAAAAAAAAACCATGGTCCTATAGTGCTGTACCTGGAGCTTTGTTTAAGGGGCCTGCTGTCAGCAAGTCAAGGGACCTTAGGCCTTAAAAGGAATCAACCAAAATTGGTTTGTAACAATAAATAGAACGTTGCTTTATGGATCATAGGTGCTGAATAAGGATTACTTCTTCTTGATGTACAGTAAAATGTCCATTCAGTTTTTGAAATTTGACTCATTCTCAGTACTTTCGACCTATTGTTCTTTAGCCACACATCCTGTGACATACAAATAAACGTAAGCAGAATTAAAACTTCCACAGATGCAGTCTGTAGCTAAGCATTCATTAAAAGTTTTGCATAAGTTTCAAGTACCTTGATACTTCCTTGATAATGCTGATAGATTCTTCTGTAAATCAGTTTTCCAAGTCGTTATTTATTTACTTTAACCACTGAAAAAATCGCCCACATTTCTGTGCTACTCCTCTGTGCTTTCAGCTCATAACTCTACTCACGTTCCTTGGATCACTCTTTTGAACTTAGGCAATAATTTCTAGATTTGTGTCATCGGTAAATATAGTGACCTTGGCTTTTATAGATGGTTAGCGTGAGAAATGGGTATATGCTGATTATTTCCAAGTTTAATGCAAAACTGTTAGGCATAGAATATTGTCTTCTTAGCATATTATTCATATCTCATACATTGAAATATGCACATTGATGGAAATGTACAAATATATGTATGTATAAATTCTGTTTTGTCACCATTTAAAAATTTAAATGCATCCAGATTAACTGATGTGACAAATCCTTGGGAATATTCAGTTTCTAGTACTATGGTCAATTAATGCTATCACTCATAGGTGGGAGATAGAAGAGAATTTTGTTACCTGGAGTAAGCTAAACCTAAGTGGCAGAAAACAACAAAGCAAGTTTTGGACAGAGTTAGGAGATTTTCTTAGCACTCAGATATCTGTTAATATTGACTAAACAAAAAGATCTGGAACCACTCGTTGGTTTTTGAATTAATACATTTAATCACAAATGGATTTGAGAATGACGATTGTAACACATATAGTCCCTCATTTGTAGATTATGGTTGTTTTTATGTGTGTAATTTTAATTTTCTTGTTCTCATTTGTGTAGCTTTATTTTGCTTATGTGTATTGTCCATCATAAGCAATCACTAAATATTCATGGAATAAATTAAAAACATGTATTTCTGAATGCATAAATACTTAGTCATGCAGGAGGAAGGAGCAGGTTGCATTGCTGACATTTAAGCCTTTGTTTTGTTATCTTGACACTTAAGTCTCTAAAATTATCTGTAATATATGATGTGAGTTGGTAGTATTTTTACTCCTCTGTAGTAGCCTTATCTCAAAATGTCTTAGTTATCCTCTAATTGCTAGGACTGAATACCTGATACCCCCAACTTAAGGTTAAAAATGGTTTACTTTAGGTCACAGTCTAAGAAGGTTTCTGTTTATTCATGGGCAGCTGGCCAAGGCAGAAAGGTCCGGCATGGAAGAGCTGCTGCAGGCAACACAAGAGGAAGAATCAGGATTTAGGGAGAAGCTGGGGAGAAATTATATCTATCCTCTGAGCCATATCCTCAGTCATCTACCACATTGTCGGTGACCGACTACATCATCAGTAATGCAGCTCTTCCAACTAGACCCCACTTGCTAGCAGCACCTGAACTGCATAGATAACTCATAATATCACATGAGGCTTTTGGAGGGCATTTTAGATCCAAATCATAACATATGCTCTCTCAATATTACCTTAAAATCATTGTTCTAGTTATGTGTAAAATTGACATAAATTAAGTATTACATAGTAAACAACCCAGTTGTTTAACAGAAAAAATGCATGATACTGAGAAATATAGAAAAAAGAAATGTACAGTCATATATAGATTTTAGCAAATAAGCAGAGAATCCAGATTTTAGTTAACTTCATGTATTGACTGTTTCTGTGTGACAGACAGTATGTTTGGCACTATGAAGAAAGAGATAAATATGAGAAATTAAGTTCTGTGCAGATCTGGGATTTTACACCAAAGAACTGTGATTTTACAATCTGGCTCTACTCACTGGCTGACTCCATAAAGCTCGTATGCTGTCTAAAAATATGTTTATGTTTGTATAAACTACACATTGTGAAGAATTCTTTCTTTTTTTGTTTTTGGTATTAGCTCTTCCTTCATCTACATTCCCGTCCCTTTTTATGTTACATTTTCCCCATTTTTATTAATATACATACACAATACATAATGTTTGTAATGAACTTGAATATTTTGTGCACATACATACCACATCAACTTTACAATCCCGCCTTAGTTTTGGCCCTCCCAGACCCTCCCCATCCCCCATAACTCCCACTATCACATCCATTTGGTTCTACCGAATGCCTGTATTCCGGATTTCCCAAATCAGAGAAACCGTGGAATACTTAACCTATTTAATCTGTGTCCGACTCATTTCACTCAAATCACCACTCTTCAGCTCAACTTCCCACCCCCAGAATGGGCTGTAGTGGTCACATCTTGATGCCTCCTCTCTGAGTCCAGCAGAATCCTTTATTGGGATATTGACCATGCAAAAGAATCTCAACAGATATATAGTATGATATATTCCATTTTTAAACAGCATCTCCCTAAGTTCCTAAATTTTCAAGGTTGATTCCAACTTAAAATCTTCTTCGACATATTCCTGGAGAACAGGACCATAGATATGGCCAACCAGCCAGCTTGTGAGGAATTCTTTACTGTAATTAAAGTGACCAATTATTTGCTTCAATTGAAAACAACACAAGTGAATCATCAGTTGTTGTAGTAAAGTTAGGACATTGCCGGGACATGTGGACATTCTTTCATTCCATCAGAGCAGCTTTCTTTTCATATTTCGGGTTTATCTTAGCAAATGGAAAATGAGCTTGGATACTTGTAAGCTAACTTTTGAAATGATTTCAATGCCTGTTGTTTCTCTCTTAAACATAAATAATGAGAATTTTTCCTCAAATATTTGTAGATCTTCAGGCTTGTTGTTTTCAGAGATGCACATTGATAAATTTGCTGTATCATTATTGAGACCATTATATATTTATTCTAATATAAATCTATAATTTTAGATGTAATTAACATTGAAATACATTACATGCCCATCTAATCATTGTAAATGTTCTAGTTTTATTTTGAAAGATACACTTCAATGACAAAGCAATTGATCTAAATATTACCTCTTGGTTTTCCTGGTATTTTTCTTCCTTTGTCTCTCAATTTTCATTCATTTACAATAGTGTGCCAGTTCCTTTTGGTTTCATGTTGGTAGTTAGTCATCAGAGTCCATGACACTTACATAAATTCATGGGTGCTAGTGTTTAAGTGATACTCTCCAAACGTGTCATTCCTTGTCTTCATAGAATCACACAATCCGTAAATTAAAAGTTTCCTTGTGGGTCACTTAGCTCAAACTTCCACTCATTTAAAGCCTCTCTTTTTACTAGACTCTTTAATTTATATAGACTTCTATGAACTTTTTAAATACTTCATCTAATGGAGTTTTTAAGGCAGCCCATTTCTTTTCTGCGCAGCTCAAATTTTTAGCAGACCTTAAAAAATTGAGCTACAATATATACCTTGTTCTGCTACCAGTTTTGTAATTTAGATTTCATTGTCTTAACCTGAATTTGTTTTCATTTTTACATCCTCACCAGGATGATAATTAAGGAGGTCTATTGCTCCCTCTTAGGCTTTTCTGTGCTTGTGTTAACCCCTCAGGTCTACCAAACTTTTGCTGTGTAAAGTGATTTCTGGCTGCCTAGTTGACTGAATGTTAAATCCTGTATAAGTGATCTGACCAGAGGGAGCACATTGAAACCAGGATTTTCCAATTGTATTGACTTATATTCATCTTGTGATAAAGTAACAGGTTTTGATTTTTAATTGAAATGTTTTAGTTTTTTCTTTCACTTCTTTCTTATATTGATGATTCATCCTCTTTAAGGATGAATTCTATCACAATTTTTAAAGAACATTCTTGTTAGATTGCATGCTGAGCTCATAAAAATGCATTATTTGAATGTTACCTAGCTACATGTCTCAAACGTCTTCACTAGTCTGTATGATTATATGATGAAAATACAACGAGATACATAATATGCAGTATTTCTTCTGGAAGTGCTATGAAAGCATCTCCTCATTAAAGAAAGTGTTCATCCAGATCATTCTACTAAAAAAATATTCACCCAGTGCAGCCAAATATTGGAAAATCTAATAGGAATGGAAAAGGGAATATTAGCATTTCTAATTGACTGTCCCAGTGCTCAGTCTATTCCAGCTTGATGGACCAGAAACTGAGATTTATTCAGTTGCCTGATGATTTTTCCTTTCATTGTCCAGGAGGTTCAACAGGGTGGGTAGATGGCAATTTTCAAACTTATGCAGCTTTTCTGTTTCTACTTGCTAGATCAAATTTATCCAAATGGTTGAAATGGCAATCGGCATCGTCATTGTCATCATCATTATCATCGTCAAGGACCCTCTCATCTAATGAGTCATTACCTGGATCTGCACTGTGGTCAGCTCTGCTTTGCATCCATCATCTTTGATTGCATGTGACGATACAACATAGAAATCACTTCCCTTTTATAGAAAAACAAATGTTACTTACAAGTCGCTGATTCTTTTTTCCTCTAAGTCATAGAGGTTGCAATGTTTACAGAAGTGCACAGTCTTTGCAATTATTTGTATTTATAAAATAATTAGTAGCAGGACTTTAAGCTGTCAGTCTAGACTTACAGAAACTACAGAAGAGGATTGGTTTAAAGTGTTTCAAGACCAACGATGACAAGACTAAACTTCTTTCAAGTGTATTTATAAAGGCTACTATAATAGAACATATTATTTTCTTTTGTGAAAGATGGATCAGTTCTACTAAAAGGATGTGTAAATTTTGCTCTGTAGCCATACCTACATTTATATTTTACAAAATTTAAGATGCCTAGTCACTCAAGGTTAAAAAAAATCTGTAGTATAAATCGATTTTTCACCCTTATTAATCTTATCTTTTGAAGGAAACAAATGTTGAAGTTTTTTCTCTTCTTCTACTTGAAGTCATCAGCTGAGCATCAGTGCAATAGTACATGACTGGCAACAAGTTCATTTAACACAGAGGATGGATTGTGTTAGAAATGGAATATACATTGAATGCAATCACAAGTAGGCTGTACTCATTGGTCATATCTGCATAAATGAACGTGTTTGTAAGCTTGAAAATAGTGTCAGCTTGCTCTTGATAAATGCACAGAAATATTTAACTACACTAATCTTTTCTCTTAAGGAACATTTATTATATTATCTTCCATTTATAATATAATTAGATCTGTTTATAACTAGTGATGTAGAAAATTAAAAAGTGTGATTATAAAAACATACTTGTTAAGATATTTTCATCTAACTTAAAATTTAGAGAGAATATACATGTGGGTTACAACAGCATTTTAGAATGGTTTCAGAGTTTATTGAACATTAAGAATGACAATTAAATGCTATTTTTCTAAAGAATTTTTAAAAAATTATTTAGGTGAGGATTTGCAAGAAAAATATTCATGTTAGGGACACTTTGTTCTGTTATTATTTATTTATTTTCACTACAGCTCATATGTGTGTATTTTGTGTATTTAAAAATGCATACATAAATGCATATGCATAAGTGTAATCACACAAGTGTGTGTACACATACATATATACATAACTATTTGTAATGTTTGTGTGTACATGTATATATTCATATATGTAATGGGTCTATATTTATTTATGTGACACTGTCTTTTATATTAATATAATCTCATGGTGGTTGAGACCTGCATTTAACTTAAAATTTGTTTTAACACTCTGAGCACTGAATACATTCTTCTCGTTATTATGTGGGTTTTTGATGAAAATATGCAGTATTCTGTTTATAAAGAGGAATTATCTTGACTTGGTGATAATAATTTTCATTATGTAGCACTAAGAATTCATTTGATGCCCAGGAAGCAAACTCAATAAAATATTGCTTTAGCTTAGCTTTGGCTAAAGAATATAATGTTCTGTTTCAGTAGCTATTAGAAAATATCAAGATTCTATTATTTTATTTATTCAGCAAATATGTAAGTGCCTATTCTGGGCTGTGCTTTTGCTAAGTGTTGAAGATGCAAAGATTAATGAAGCACTTTTCTCTGCCTTCAAGAAATATGTCATAGAGCACTCAGACACACACACACGCACACACACACACACACACACACACACACACACACACACACACTCACTCACTTTATGTTACAGTGCAGAAAATGAAGTAATAAAGTTATGCTGGAGAGTAATGAGGACCAGGGAAGTAAAACTAACCCGGATGATTGTCTCAACGAAGCTTTGCGGATAATGAATGATGATGCCTGAATAAACTAACAGCGAATTTGAACTGTGAAGAATAATGTGGATGGAGAATGGGAAGACCATTCTAAAGGAATAGAATAGGGGGGATTTTGGCAATTTTAGCAAAGGTACCAATATTAGAATTATATGTTTACTGTATACTATGCAGGTAACTATATGAAGGTCTTTCCAGGGACTCTATAATGTTGCCTAACAGGAGCTTATCAAGTGAATGCAGTTTTACTTCTATTGTGGTGAAAAAAAGATAATACAAACATGCAATCCAAATGTAGAGAAGATGGAATTCAAATACAGGCAGTCTGACTGCAGAGTCCTTGCTAATAAACTCCCTTTTTCAGTCTTGCTGTTTCTGGTTAGGAGATCTTAACAATTTGGAGTAGCTGCAAAATCATCTCTAAGGAAAATTCCACAGATAATGGGAACTGGAATCATTAAGCCAGACTTCATAGGATTTTTTATGGAATAAACACTAAATACTGATGCATAACTTGTAATTTGAATACTTATCTGATGTTCAACACTGCTTCTTACACATACAAGTGTTGGCCCCTCTTTTTTATAATATTGAAAAATTATGTCTAGTCGTTTAGTCTTTTTGTGGGTTCAGAATGGCATTCATGTATAGTATACCAGAAAATGAAGTGTAGAATTCAGGTGACATTTGCAACTTTAGAAAGCTGTGTTTTATGCATATCTTTTTCCAATTCAAGTGTTTAAAGTCATACCCCTAATTGTACTTTTCCTACTATGGATTTTACCAAAATTCTAAATACTAGAATCATTACCTTGATTCTTAGGACCAAGGAGAGAAGAAATCTCCATTTTAATTTAATCTCTTAAAGTGAATTTTCTTTCTCAGGTAACTATCCTGAGAAAGTCTTAGTATTAATAACTAGTTCTCCATTTATTACTCACTTTAAAAAAACACAATTTGGTATATGGTGTAACATGCTTGTATGGGAATGGTAATTGTTTATTGAGAAAATCTCTTTAGTCCATTGTAGAATTGTCTGAGAGTGAATTCTTTACAAATAATCCCAATTATCAAGATGATGCCACATAAACTTGGAATAATACTAGAAATGTGGTACTGTACTAGACATAGTTGCTGATAGTTTTCCTAGAGTTAGGGAACTTAGGAATCAACATCTGAAAGTAGTGTGCGGATTTGTTGTCCAAGATGGAAGACACTAGAGCCAGACCTGGAAGTGAGACATGAAAAAAAAAAAAAAGTCAAGAAAGAATGAACAATTAGAAATCCCAAACCCTAAGTCTTTCATCTACTTAGCAATTACCTTCTAAGAATTTTTAATCTACTTGATTTTGTAACAATTGCAATTCTGAGATGAAAAGGAGACACAATGCTGAGATTATAACTTGACATTTCATAATCCTTCTTTCAAATCATATTATTTGAAAATAATTTTTGCATCAGTATTATCTTTCACAAACTTGATTTTAAAAAATTTACTCTTTGATATTTTATGAATATTATTTCCCATGGATTTTTGAGCCTCCCACTAACTTCAACAGTGTGGAGCACTCTTTTGGTTGTTGTGTTTGCCATGTTAAGTAAAAGTCACTGTAAACAACACCCACCTTGCCTTTTTACATCAGTTGTCTTTCTAAATGTGTTGGAAGATGAAAATCTAGGTTAGTACTATCTGTTAGAACTTTCTGTGAAGTTGTAAATGTTCTCTATCTGTTGTGTTCAGAATAGTACCCAGTAGCCATGTGTGCTCTGGTGTGTGTGGAATGTGTCTAAGATGACCAAAGATATAGTTTTCAATATCATTTGACATTAGTCATTTTACATTTAACTGATTATATTCCAATGCCCATCACATTGGATTGAACAATTATAATTATTCTATTTCAACAGTGTGACTACTCAAATTCTTTATTTCCAAAAAATGCATAATTGAGGTACTAATTTACAAATGCACATCACAAGAAAAATCTCCACATTTATTATGTATTCACGAGCTTCTGCATGGTGCATTACTCTAATATCATTCTAATATTGGAACAGTTGGCACAAAGGGAACTAATTTAACTACAGCATTCCAATCATGTTGCTGTGCTGTTAGGTTATTGAAATAAAAATAAACTTTCACATTGAGAAAAATCAGAAATGCAACATACATAAAGTCCACTGACTGAGATTTTCAGGCCACTTATGCTTTTCAGTCTGGCTAGTTACTGATTGATGGGTTCATGATTTTAAATTGAATATTCAGTGTGATTTGGATGATGGATTATTGAAACTACTTCCTTATGCACCATACATTTCTGGTATTCTTGCTGATAGTGTCTAAAAATAAGTGTTAGGAAGCAGTCCCATTTTTTTTTTTCCTGTGAGGAGCACATTGATTTAGGCCCCATTTCAATTTCTGCTGTAATAAACTCAAAACAATGTCTGTTGAAGTAAAGTAAGACATGTTCCTCTTGAAGCCCAGTATTGGGAAAGCTACACAGACAATTAAGAGCCCTTTGCTTCAGGCAGTAAATAGTAACTGAGCACTACTGTTAGAAAGTGCAGCTCTGATATTACACGCACTGTGCCTGTTGGCTCCTGCTGAATCACCAGTGCCAATGACAGGTGGAGGGTGGATTCAGTAGGTGATGCAAGGGCCATCGTGTAGCTTTGGTATTATCTTCCCGTTATGTCTTGTTTGCATAATACTTTGTATTACCTGGAGAAAACAACAGCCAAATAAATATCATTCACAAATATTAAGTGGGTCATAACCAATTAATAAAGAGTTCGGTAAACAATGAAACTCTCGAAGCTATCAAACTTTCACCGTTCTCCGTACCTCTCTCTCTTCCTCCCTCTTTCTCTATTTCTTTGACTCTCACTCTCTCTTTATCTTTGTGAGCGTGTGTACAAGTGCATGTGTGTGAAAATTCTGGGTATCTGAGGCTATCACTGTTTTGTACTTTAATCACCCATTTTCAAGCACCATATGTATGCAGCTTAGAGTTAGGTTTAGCTTATGAGTAAGAGAAAATATCGTAAGGGGGCTGGAAGAATGGCTCAGCAGTTAAAGCACTTACCTAGCAAGTGCTAAGTCAAGCACTAAGTACCTGAGTTTGATTCCCCAGCACCACATAAGCTGGGCTTGGTGGCACATGCCTGTCATCCCTGCACTAACACTTGGGAGGCTGAGACAGGAGGATTGCAGTGAATCTAAGGCCAGCTTGGGTTCCATAGTCAGTTCAGGACCAGCCTGGGCTACAAAGTGAGACCCCATTTTTAAAAAGCATAATAAAAACAGTTTGGACAGGAGAGAAATATCTTTAATTTGCAAATACATAAAGTTCCTATTTCAGAGTTGCTTTCATTATCCTTCAGCATCACAGGCTTCTATCAGGTCCTGTTCCAAATTTAACACATGGTTTCCACCTTATGGCCAAGGTGGTTAATTCAGCTGGAGATTGCATGTATGCAGTTCAGATAGTAAGAAGAGAAAAGCAAAAACAAGATATCACAGTCCTAGACTACTTTATTTGAATATCTTTCTTGGTAGTCACCCAGCAGCATAGCTGTTTTTAAGCCTGAATATGACTGTGCGGACCTGAAAAGTTACTGATCCTGGATTTCTGACAGGTGAAACAGATGAAATGTTTGCATCCCAATACTAAGGCTTCCCTCTTTGTGGTTTTTTATTTTTAATTATTTTTATTGAATATAATTGACAAAATTGTATATATTTAAGGTGTACAGCAGCATGTTTTGAGATACATAGATGTGGGGAAATGATTACTGTAATCAAGCTAATTAACATATCCATCATCTTACGTACGATGGGAAGCCTTAGGTTCTACTTAGTAACATTGCATACCAACACAAATGAAAACAGGGAACGTATTAGAGAGGAAGGAAAAAAGGCTTATTGCATCACTAAGAGATTATGAATTTGACATGAAATTACTGGGGATAAAGAGTTGCCCACTACATTTCATTAAGTCAAGTAGCAGGTTACAGAATAATATAGGGAATTGTTAACTTTTTATTTTAAAAAATGTTATTGGTGTGTACAAATATCAAGAAAACATTTATAATGTTTTACCAAGTTTAATTTGTCTTGGGAGTGACATGCTAAGGTGTCCTATTATAAATTAATGTTAACTAGAATAATCTTTTGCCTTCTTGTAGAAATAAACATTATTGTGGTACATATTAGAACTGTTTATGAAATTATTCACAGAGAACTGCAAATAAAAATGCAAAAGTTGCTGATGGTATAATAAGGTAGTTTGTGGACAAGCTGGCTTTAACTAAGTGCCAGTGTGCTACAAATTCATCCTACTCAGTGAGACAATGATACCAGGCCCTAATCAGAATATGCTTGATAGAGGACATGTTATTATTTTTAATAACAGTGAAAAAATTCACTTCAATAGATTGACTTAAATTAGAATAGGCTAATTAATGGTTCTGTGTAATTTTATTGTATTATGTCCAGCATTATTTATTTTTTGTCCTGGCTTTTCAGCTCTCCTTTTGCTTTCTGGCTCTCATGTGGCTAGCAGCTTCATTGTCGCGTGCTCTAGCACCATGATGTTTCTACTTTGTGATTGCCAGCCACAGACTTAAAGTTCTGAAACTGTGGGCCACATAAACCTTTCCTTCTTAGAACTGTATGTGTCAGTCAGAAAGAAAACTAATATCAGGGCTTGTGAAAATGTTAACTAACAACCAAAATAAAGAAAAATGAACTTTTTAGGCTGGAAAATTTTTCATGTTAAATATTAATAGGTTCATACTTACGCCAGTTGCAGAATATAATATCCGTTGTTTAAGGGAGGAAACCACTCACAGTGATGGAAGTCCTGACACGACAACAGTGCACTCTTGGCTAGCTAATCTCTATTTCACAGGAGAAACTGTGCACCGTCATCAAATAATGCCATGTAACAATCAGCCAGTAAAAGTTTTATAATATTAATTATTACCTAATTGTGTTTTCAAGGCTTTGCATTTTTATCTGATTTAGTGCTTACTCCAAGCTTCTGAGGAAGATTGTTATTGCTTTTGTAAGTCCCATTCCTGAGATCTGTGCCACACTTTAACTTCTACTTTTAGGTAAGATCATAGAGAATATGTTTAGCAAACATTAGCATCACCTGAGCAATAAATATAAGAAATACTGGAACCACTGACGTTATGTGCTTATTAAACAAATGAAACAGAATTATCTGTCACCTGAATGTTGAGTCCCTCTTTCTGTACTAACAGAAGTTCTTTTTTTTTTGTACATTGTCATTCAAAAACTTAACAAGCTATAAATATTTGTTGTTTTTTTAGCTTTCATAAAATGACAGAATTATTTTTGCAAACTTTATTTAAATGAGATATTGTTTACCTTTTTGTATAAATAAATGCCATGAAAACCGTTGCCTTGTTGGATCCTGTTCCATGGCAGCCCTGTTTCTTCAGAGGACTTGTTTATGGCAACCTCTGAAATGTTAATATCCCAATAAAATCATTTCTAGATGTAGTATTTTAGTTGTTGTAATGTAAAAACTTTGTGTGAAGTATGCAGTTAAAGGTGACATTTTTATAAATGAAGATTCAAGAAGCAAACATGAATGGAATGGCCTTAGTCAATTAATAAAAATTAAAAGTATTTTAATATTGTATTTAATATTTAGTAACAGCACATGGAGAAGGAAATCAGGTAACAAGATGCTTCCCTTTTACCAAAAGGTGTTTTAGCAGGAATAGCAGATATCATTTCCATGTTCCTGCATTGTTTTGTCTTTAAGTAGACTTCTAATTTACTTGAGACAAGAATAGAGCATCAACCTACAAATAAGATGATACTTTGTTGTGTAGCTAGGAGATTTTAATAACCATTAAGATACAATATGTGTATGCATTAATTTCCCAAGTTGAATGTAATTATTTTGTATTTCAAATACATACTAATAAAAAGAATAACTGTGATGAAAAGGTGACAATCTTGCTGTAAAGATCCTACTAATCCATGCATTGTCCTCCTTATTACCTGTCTCAGGGGTCCCCAGTTGCTGGGCCATAAGCCAGTGTAAGTTCATGATCTGTTATCACCTGGACTGCACAGCAGAGGTGTGTAGCAGGCCAGCCAGCTTGGCAGAGCTCAGCTGAATTTACAACCATTCCCTATTACTTTCATTAAAAACTGAGGCCTGCCTCCTATCAGATCACTTAAAGGCATTAGACTCTCCTAAGAGTGTAAACACTCCTGTGAGTTGTGTATTTGAGGGGTCTGAGTTGTGTGCTTCCTATAAAGTCTGATGCCTGATGATCAGAGGGTAAAACTGCGGTGGTGGTATAGACTGTCACTTCTCCTATGCTCTTGTTCCTGGAGATGTTGTCTTCCACAAAAACAGTCCTATTGCTAAGAATGAGGAGACTGCTGAATATTATATTTATATATGGAAAGAGAGAGCAAGGAGAGAGAGAGAGCTATTTACTTACTGGTAGTTATATCTTCCATAAAGAGGAATGTCATTAGTAAAAACTCCCTAAAAGTGAAAGCACTTCTCTAACCATTTATTCAGCTACATTATTACTTCAGTAGAATTAATAAATTTTTTGCATAAATTATGCACCATAAGTGATATTAAATAATAAACTAAAGATACTTTTAAAACAAATCTGGAAAATGTTTACTTTATAGTTTAAATGTTCAAATATAAAAGAGTGATGGGAAAAAAGTTATTAATTTTATTTCCACCAGCTACTGTGAGGTTGTTTTTGTAAAGATTACTGTGTAAATTGTGCTTAAAGACCAGCTACTTTTTCAGTGACTGTATCTGCGCTACCTTTTAACTACAGGCCATCCCAGAATGAGAGCCAGGTTATCAGAATGAATCATCAGTTTGGAGAGCTTGTGAAGCCACTAGAGATTATTTAGGTTAATGTTCCTATTTTCTGTATGTGAGAAAAATGACATATATATAAAGACATAAATGTGAAGTCACCTCTCCAAGGTCACACAGCTGAGTAGCTAGTGATATGAGACTGAAGACAAGATATGAGACCCTCAAACTGAGCCTCATCCTTTATAATCATGACTGTTCCCTGCTCTCTGTGTTATACAAATCAGAGTTCTGTTGCTAATAGATTTTACTTTGTGTGTCAGACAGTTGTTAAAAAGGAGAGTGGGAGATGGATTTTACAAGTCAAAATGACTAGAAAAACTATTTTCTGGGCAATAACATTTCCATAGATTATAACAAGGAGGGATGAGACAATTACTTCATGAAGTGAGATACTGCAGTATTTCAGAAAGAATATATTGCATTTGAGAAATAATACGTTATGAGATTTATTCCTAGAGACCTAGAGATATATGATTAAATTCACCCATAATTGTGAAAACACAGTAAGTCCTACCTCTATATATTACAAAATAACAAATTGCTTATCTTTGGCCACAGTAGTGCAGAATTGTATTTCCAATCAGCTATTATTTTTCTGTTTGAAAAATGTGGTTTAAGAGGTTAAAGATAAAAATCATTAAATACGTGTTCTTGAAGCTTAGAAAAGAAGGCATTATTTAGCATATTTACCTTCTTCAAAATGGATCATCTTAAATTATTTTAGCCTCTCAAGTAAAATTTCAAAGCTAAGTTTGATTACTATTAGTATTCTGCCGAGAACAAAATTTTTTATTTCAGCAGGTTCAGAGGAAATGCCCTTTATTTTTTTAGCTTCTCTTTGGACATTTCAGGATTTTAAATTATTTTCAAACAAGATTTTTGATCCAGACCAGCTGAAAAGTGAGTGTGTTAGTTACTTTTTTTGTTGCTGGGACACAATACCCAAGACGCACAACTTAAGGGAAGAAGGGTTTGTTTTGGCTCACAGTTTTAGAAGGTCAGAGTCCCCTCATGGGCAGCTTTCAGTGATGAAAATATCTCGCAGGAAAAGCCTCACTGGAGAAAAGCTGTTAATGTCGTGGTAAGACAGGAAATGGGGGTGGGGGGTGCACAGGAAGGGCAGAGCTAGTGAGGGAAATGTCCCTTCCGGATCTTGCCCCAGTGACCTGCCCCTTCTGACCAGGCCTCACCTCTTAATAGCACAGGAAATCAATAACTTAATCCCATGATTAAATCCCCTTCCAAAGCCGAGGCTTTAGGGAACATTCCAGATCCATACCATTCCATAACATTAAGTTTAGATATTTTCTCATTTTTTTTCCATCTACATATCTTTACTGTTAGATAAACCTTTAAGAGGTGGTGTTTGGTGTGAAGAAGTTAGAATAGCAGCAGCATGCCCTTGACAGGAATCCACTTTATCTCTGCTTCCTGGTTGCTGGAACAGCTTTGTCCCTGATCCCTTCCTTCCACAATGCACTGCCCCATGTAAGGCTCAAAGCAATAGTCCAGCTGACTACAGACTGAAACCTCCAAAACTCTGAGCCAACATAAGCCTTTCCTTTCCTTTAGATACTTTGCATCAGGTATTTGATGCAATAATGGAAGGCGGACTATACCACACTTAGCAGCTTTTTAGAAAACTTAACTTACATTTCCCACAAAAATTAAACTGTGTAAAAAGAAACTCTCAGGGTGAGGAGATCCTCAGTCTGTATTTTAACATGCACTCCACCTTGTTCCAATGCCAGTTAAAGTTTAGAAGTACTAAAATGTAAATCACTGACTCTCCTTCCTCCCTCTCCTTTTCTTAAGTGTTCTTCTTCTTCCTCTTTCCTCCTTGATTCTCTCCATCAATTTCTCTACCTTCCCTTCTTACCCTTCCCTACCTCTAAGTCCCTCGTTTCCTCCCTCTGGTATGACTTGGTGATTGGAACTATTCACTGCATTCCTATTCCACTAGAGAAGCTGACTAATGTGACCAAAGGACCCAGGAAGTTACTAACAGGGCTGGCATAGGGGGTAGAAGTGCATGTCTCCCAGACTTTAACGCCGGTACTTTTTTTTTTTTTTCACAGAATCACATTCTGCTGAGAGGTTGAAATGTTCTTGAAGAAACCTTCTATTGTCAATATTATTGTCCTTGGAGACATTGTCTCTATGAATATAATAGAATTTCAGAGCTTACTGATTTAATCTTTCATGCTTCCAATCCAGACGCTGTTCTATTATAGGTGAAAGATTGCTATTTCTTTATCATTAAAGGAGGAATTGTGTCTTCCTAGCTATAATTAGTTACATCAGCCTTCACATCAAAAGGGTGGTAATTTTCTGAACCAGAGCTTTTCAGAGTAGCTACAAAATAATTTTGCGGGTGTCTTTTTCAAGAGCATGAAAATTGTGAGGCTGTACTTTCAGCCTATTTGGCAGGAAATATGTCCAAGTTAAGTCAAGTATAAGTTCGTATTTTTTTATTTTTTTTTAATCTGATAAGCTGCTGTATTTCATCCTACCTGGAGTTTACCTGGTGAGTTGGTAGTTATAAGGTGAAGGAAAAACGTAGATAACCTACGATGAAAGTAATTAAGTCAGGAATATAGCTTCAACTCAGTAACAATGAAGGAATATTTTTTCACTCTTCATAAGGCAACAATAAAACCTTAACCTGTGTTTTCTCTTCTTTCTTCAGGCTCTTTTATGCATGAATTCATGTTTTCAAGCACAGTTCCATTTGCATTTTTCTTCTCAAAATCCTGGCGGATTTTCAGAGCCTACAGATTTCTGATTCTGACTCATAACTCTCCAAAATATTTCTTCCCTAGCTTTCTATGCTTAAATTTTACTAGTCTGCTAGATGAAACCAAGCATTGCACTAGTTTTCCCAGAGGCATTCTGTAGAATTACAGTACTTATAAACTCTTAGTAATAAACTCTGTTATTGCTAACTGAACTTTAATTTGGTGAACAAGGTCGCAGCAGTCTGACTGAATGCTTTTTAAGGGCCCAACTGCTGGCAGCATTCCAGTATGTGAGACTATCCCAAGTCCCAAGTCATCTGACTTCTTGTATCTTTGGCAAAATTCTTCTTTCTTTTTGTTTTCTTTTTTCTTTTCTTTTCTTTTCTTTTCTTTTCTTTTCTTTCTTTCATTTCTTTTCTTTCTTTCTTTCTTTTTTTTTTTTTTTGATACAGGGTCTCATTTGGCTGGCCTTGGACTCAAAGCAATTTCTCCTGCCTCAGCCTCCTGAGTGCTGGGATTACAGGTGTGCCCCCACCATCTTCTTAACTTCTTGAAGAATGATACTAACCTTAACATGTAGATTTAAAAAAAAAAACAGACTTTATGATAAAGTTATTTGAACATTTTTTGACACATAGAGTGGTTAGTGTTTAGTTGGACCACAGAAAGTGGTAAATGTTAATATTTTTTTCTGCATTCGTGAACTTTTCCTCGTAGTTCCTACACCCAGAATTGCGTGTCACTTTTTGTAATGTTGAAAAGCTGATGTTGGTCTGTATTCTCTCTCAAAGCCTTCCCCTCAGCAAAATAAGGTGTGACATACTTTACAAAATGTTCTTGTCTCTTATGACCACACTTATTGGTATTCAGCTATGTTCTTTTCTCAAACTCAAGTATTAGTTTCTAACAATTTTGAACAAGCTTTTGTCTTTTCAATTTTTGTGACACCTTCTTTCCATAAAATATTTATTAAAATTGATAAATGAACTTTTCATTTTTAAAAATTAATGACACTTAAAGTTTAGAAGGCAGTAAAACTATAAGTCAAGATATTAAAATTGTTATTTATTAACATAAATATGATTAATAATAACTTGTTAATCTTCCTTACTTTATGGTAATAAATGGTTTTTAAAATACATTAAAATTTTTAACTTTATGGAGGCATGTTCTTAATAATTGCTAGATTCCTAATTATATTCTTGATTAATCTGTATTTTATACATATAAAACTTAAAAATATTAAAAGCTTATATTTTCTACATAATTTCTTCGATTCTAATGTACTTTATACTTCCAGTAACTTAGAAAATATGAAGAGATAAACAAACATCATCAGAGATTACTAAATTTAGAAAGAAAAAGAAGAAAAACCTAGAAGATAGCAGAGAAATACAGAATATCCACAGAACGTTTTAGATGGATTAACTTAACACTTTACATTCCAGGACATTTTCTTACCATATAGTTCTCTCAGATTAAAAAAAGGGAATAGAAGTTTTTAAAATACACAAAGTTGTATAAAATATTCAATAACAAGTAATGTGAATAGTCTTAAAACCAGAAAATACACACACATATGCATTTCAAACATATTTTAACTTAATTTTTCTGGTCAGATTAGTAATAGTTCCAGCAAATGGAGAATTGACCATCTAAAATACACTAATCTTCTTCCCAGTTAAGGCCCCATTGCTGTAGTTTCAGGTAATTCTTGGATTTGGAAAAATATCTCAGGTGTTTTTACCTCCAGACTAAGGCTCCAGGCTCCTGATACTTCCAGGTATCTTTGAGATGGGGTACACAAAACAAAACAACAATTTCTAAAAGATTTTTAAATGGATCAAGAGAATTTATTAATGTTTAACTGTTGATTTAAATTGGAAATGCTCTAAAAACATCAAATAATACATTGTATTAAATGATTCTCTATATAAAATTAGGCATTTTATAAGTTGCATTTTAAAATGCCAGGGAAAATGATCCTAATCATTTTATAAAATAAAATGCTCATTATAACATTTGATTGACTTCTTAACCAAAACAAACGTTATGTACTACTTACACTCCAAATACTTATTTTCATATTTGTTTAAGTGATTATTGCTACTAAAATGACATAATTGGGGTGACTGTATTTCTTATGTAATTGAAAATAATTTTAAGGATTTGTACATTCGCTACATATTAACAAAGTTAAATATCTACTTTTTTAAAATCTAAGAGACTATTTTTAGCTCAAAAATAACATTTACTGCCAAAATTAATGATAGATAGGTGGGATATCATTAGAGTTTTGCACAGTAGTCTGTTATATAAATAAGAAATCTAAGCAACTTCTGTCCCCCAATCCTCACAAAATGTAAGTTTGATTTTTCTGGTTTTCTGGGGAAATTAAATTACATTTCAAATAGTAAAAAAAAAAAAAAAGAATCACATCAAAGCAGCATTTGATCACTATGGTTTTGATTAACGTCATTTATTCACAGGGTTATTTTTAAAATCAGCACTCTAAGATGGGAAGCTGATTTTCATATCTGATGTTTCTTCCCTTCATTAGAATTTTTTTCAAAAATCTGATGTCATTTTCTCCTATCCTAACTGACACATCTGCCTTTGAATAGCCTCATTATTGCAGGAAGAATAAAATCTTCACAACTAGTAAGAGCAGTACACAATATCTTACTTTGCCTTTTCCTAGTTTTTCTTTTTTCAAACAATGAGAATTGTCAGGATAAAGTGGCTTTTTTTTTAGAGGACACTATTGAGGGCATTTTTAGTTGTCATTTTACAAAGGTGATAAGCACTTCCGTGTACTTGGCTTAAAGATTTCTCGTACCACGAACCAAAATATTTCGAACATACCACATTCATAATGTTGTGACATTTGGTCTTGAACTATAAAAAGCAAGCTTTCTTTTTCTTCTTTTTCCTTCTTCAGAAATAGAATTACAAGATCTAGAAGTTCTATGGCCATCCCATTTTTAAAATGAGACACTCTTCCCAGCAATAGAAAAACTGTTGAACAAGTAGAGAAAAGTGTTTAGGCATGCCTGTGTGCTCAGATGTGTGCTGCCCCGAAGCGGGCAGGGCTCACCTTGCATAATCTTCTAGGAAACCATTGCCTCTGCCACCTGAGTGGAGCACAGCGATGTGCGGAATTTGGAGCTACTCCTAGAAATGAAGCAAGCTTTAATAGATGCTGCGCAAGCTTCTGAAACTAGGCACCGTGAAGATACTCTGGACTATTTCATTAACAAATTGTATCTCTGCAGCTTGCATTTCTCTATGTATTTATTGAAAAGATAATAGGAAATAACTACTTTCTTTGTGAAGTCGTAAATAATACAGCAGAAGGATATTAAATGCACTGAGATGTGACAGAAGAGCTGAAACTTGTGGGTTTTAGAATTTTATGATGCAAGCCTTCTTTTCTCCCCAGAGTATATATAAAGTAAACAGATATATTTGAGTTGTTTATAAGGACAATTATCAACTTAACACTGCAGGTGCTGAAATGAGGCTGTTTCAAGTCTCGAATTCCTGTTGGACTTTTTCTTACAATATCGCTTGCTGAAGAGCTTTACTAAAGTGAGGGACCAAAAAAAAAAAAGAAAGAAAGAAAGAAAGAAAGAAAGAAAAAAAGAAAGAAAAAATAATCTGTCTTCACCTTACTCATAGTCCAGCTTCAAATGATGCAAAACCTTTTATGACTATAAAGGTGATTTTATGTCTGTGCTTCTCATAATCACTGTATGGCGCCTCTAAAGGTGAGAGGAGGTTGCTGGCTCTCCTAGTCCAACATAGCTTTATCCTGTTTACTGAAATAGTTCCAAGCCATGCCATGCCGAGATGATACATTACCATTCTTACTGCTATCAGCATGAGAGCTCTTTCGGTTTGTCTTTGGAGGGCTTAGCAGGATTTTAAAATTATTTTTTAGCAGTAAGGGAAGAAAAACTCAAGTAGAAATGAAATTACAGAATTAAGGTTTCAAGGGGCATAGACTTTGTGTTCAATTTTTGTTATCACAATCAATTACCTAAGATTATGTTGGGTCACGTAATTTGTTGATTCAAAAATTGTTTTCAGTTGTTTCTGATTGGAGATATCTGTCTTAGATGTGATCCCTTTAGTTCTCTTATCAAAAGTCAGGTGTGTGCTGCAGAAAAGAGTGTGGAAGACAGAGAACATTGCCTATTGCCTACGAGGAAGAGAGATGTTTAGAATTAGTTTTGCCCATAGCCAGGTCTGTGCTATGCAAGCAACAATTTTTTTCCAACTTCTTGGGGACTCAGTTTCCTTGCCAGAATGAAGCAGATAAAGTATCCTGATTTAATAAATTAACTCAAATACATTTGTCTCTTTTTCTTTTTGAGACTTCACTAAACTGAAAATAGTGAAATTTAAAAATATTCAGCTATAAGCAAAAAGACAATAGGTGGCCTACAGCCAGTGAATGGTTATTGTGGGAATTTAAGGATGAGATTAGATAAGGTAAGACCTACTGCCTTTGACGGGGGACGCCAATAGAGTCTAGTCACTGTGTCTTGGACAAAACCACAAAGGCTCCAGGTAGCTGGTGTTTTATAATGCATTAATGGAATGCATTCGATAGACAGTGAGTGTGTCGGACTTCACCGTTCCTGTTTCATCCTGTGCATCAAAGCGAGTACTGTTAGCAGACCCAGGTAATAGAAGTTATTCTTCAGAAAAGTACAACCAAAAATTTTTGGAGAAAGAGAGGCTTGTTACAAGAGAGAGCAAAGTTGTGGCGTTGATTCATGTGCAACTGATACATCACTAAAAGAAATACAAAGTTGTGTAAAATAAAAGAGTTCTCTTGTAAATGGGTAAAATATAATAGAAAGTGTTTATTTAATTCTGATGACACTTATTATCTGCCTGTTTCTGCTTAAGCGCTGTTCCATTTAAGGAGGGAATACCTCATTGGTCACTTCCTTGCAAATTGAACTAGATACTTCATGTACGTTTTATGATTACAGAAAACCTGGAACTTAAGGAGCTTTGCTAGCAGTAACAAAATTATTGTTGTCCTCATGACAGAGGGAAAATGGGAAAGAGAGAGATAAGTGGTTAAGGAAGAGACAAAGAATTGCATTCGCACTGCCTGTTAATTTTAGAATGAATAAGTGCTTTAAATATGTAAATAAAAAATTCATCAATCGTAAACTAAATAACTTGTGCTAACCTGAAATTTTAAAATGTGGAATAATATCCAAACGTTCATAGATTTTGCAATGATACTTGTTAGTTACATAGTATGTATTACTTGTTTCTGATGACAGTGAAGAACATTTTAACTTGGTTTATTTTCTAAGTTTGTGTTTAAAGAATTATTTTCTTAGTAATAGTCGACAGGTTATTGCTCACAGAAAACGCATGTTAAATATTTGGCTTACATCATATAGAATAATAGAAGTCTGAATCTGTGTCTGTGACTTTATTTCACAGTATAGTATTACTAATAAGTACAATTGCATTTAAATAATGTACTTAAAGAAAGATATTTAAATTTGAAAGTTACATATTCTATTTTATATATGTACATATATTATATATCTACACACACACACACACACACACACACACACACACACACACTACATTATAGGCTTTTTTTTTGTCATTTGGGAGTACCTTAGATTTTTATGTACTCATCTTCATAGCTTATACACTTTGTTCCCTCATTGTTACTAACCTTCCTGATAAATAGAGCATAGATATATGCTGTATATATTTAGTAAAGCTGTACTCTTTAGGGATTTTAGCTGACAAGTCACAAAGAAACTAAAAGTGTTCAGTAGGATACATATTTGAAAGACCTTTTATAGTATTCTGTAAATATTTAAGAGGCCTTGAAATCAGAAAAGATACATAATTTTTTAATTACTAATGTTATGGTTTGGATCTTTGATCTGAAATATGCCCCAGAATCTTCATGTGTTTGTAGGTTGTGGAATATCTATGGATTCCATCTGTTGTTAAGAGGTGGGGTCTGGTCTGATGAAAAAATGTCACCAAGGCTTGGCCCAGAAGAGGCTGATCACTGGGGACTGATCTGGGAGGATATATGCTAGCTCCCTCTTTCCTGGCTTACTTGTGTTTGCCGTGCTGTGAACAGCTTCTCTCCAGCTATTTCTCCACCATGTTCTTCTACCATTGCAAGTTACATATAGATGGACTGAGGCCTACTGAGACTGTGAGCTAAAATAAGCATCTCTCTCTTAAAATGTAGGTGTTGGGTAGTCTGTCCCAACATGAGAAAGTACCTACTACAGAAATTGGTACCAGGAGTGGGGTTGTTGAGGTGACTTTACCTGACAATGTGGTTTAGAAGTCTTTGGAACTGGTTGTGGGAGAAAATTGGAAAGTTTTCAAAATACTGGCTAGTTAAGCCTCAAAATGCTGTAAGCTGAGCTTCATAGAAAATTCTGGTCAGAGCTCTGAAGACTAGAGTGACAAAAGAAGTGCAGCTTATAAAGGCCAATCTCAAGAGATTTTAGATGGGAAGAAGGATTCTATTGGAAATTGGTCTAGAAACCATGAATGCTATGTTCTAGCAAAAAGCATGTCAGCATTTTATTTTGGCCTGTAAATTGCCTGAGACTGAGACTGAGGGCAAGGAGCTAGTGGAGGAAATTTCTAGACAGTCTAGTGTTCAGGCAGTCTTAGGTTTGTTAGTTTGCTTCTTTCTTCCTTCCTTCCTTCCTTCCTTCCTTCCTTCCTTCCTTCCTTCCTTCTTTCCTTCCTTCCTTCTTTTCTTTTCTTTTCTTTTCTTTTTTTTTCTGCTATTCACAGCCAGCTCTACATGAAAAGCAGGAAAAAAATGGCTGAGGCAAAAGTTGTGCAACTTAAAGTTTTGCCAGACTAAATGCTCTGCCAAGTTGGGACAAAGGAGATCATGTTTCCTGAAGAGATTAGCATTACAAAGAAGCCAAACACTTGGAATCAGGACTAGAGGGAAAATGCCTTGAGGACATTCCAGGGGTGATCCTTAGAACTGACTTGGAAGAAGCAAATTCCTGAGGCTTGACCTGAAAGGGGTGAATCAATGGGGTTTGATCTGAACCAATATCTCCTTGCATACTTGATATCTTGTTTGCCATGGCATGAACAGCTTCTTTCCTGCTGAGCTTTCACTGTGTGCTTTCACCATTGAAGGCTGTCAGTGATGGATTGAGACCTTCTGAAATGGTAAGCTAAAATAAACTTCCTTACCTTAAGTTATGGGTGTCAGATTTTCATTCCTAGAAGTTAGCCAATATTTTATTACAATGATAATAGTTTTAATAAAGTATTGAGAGAAATTGAGATAGCAGGGAAAATTAAAAACAGCATTAATTTGGGAAGGATTTGAAAATGAAGCCAAAGTTCTAAAATGTCCATTTTTAGTAGTAGCAATGGCTAGTATTCATTGAACACTTTCAATATTATAGTGTGTATTGTGGCTATATTATCTCTTTATATTCATAAGAACGCCTTGCATCTGGCAATTTTTTAAACCAGTATTCTCTAGGAAAGGAAACTGATGTATTACTAGGAAGTACCTGCTAAATTCATGCAATAAGAAGTTGACCCTGTAGAAGATGTTTGGAAGGAATATTTGATTTAAAATTAAGTTTTAAAATTTGGCATCCATATGTGTGATGGCAAAAAATCCATATATCCAGCCCCAGAGATTACTTGAACAGCTCACTAACTTATCTAAATGGTGTTCACTGTCCTGACTCCTTCAGTAATTGTTCCATTTACTCTAGAGTGGGTAAGCAAGAAGTACTATCATTATTGCAATTCAGAAAATATAATCTCAAACACTGAAATATTGATTGTCTTGGAGAAATAATCACAGGATAAAGTTAGGCTTCCTTGTTATGCTGGATATATGATTAGGGACTTATTCTATACCAACTATTTTAAGAAGATCAGAAAAAAATATTTTTTGCTTTATTTCCCCATGAAGACTGCTGAAATCTTTCCCAGCTTTTTTTTTTTTTTCCTCAAATCTTGACACATACAGCTGTGATCAGCATTACCTGGTCTGCAAGCATCTTTAATAGACAGGATAGTTATAGACATAGAGGGCTTTTTCCTTGCTGAGGTATGGAAGAGGTTTATTTACAATAATTAGTTGATCCATTTGGAGATTTATTAACCAGCTCTGTATCATTGGACTAAGAACTCTTTGTTGTATTAGACACTATCACTTGTCATTTTCATAACATGAACATTTCACTGGAGGTTTTCTTGTTTTAAACAGTTACATTGACATATGTGTAGAGATGCTATGCAAAAGACATTTTGCTTGTTATTATAAAGAAAAATCCTCAACAAATTGATGAAAAGAGTGGCTCATTCTGTTTTGATAATTCATACAAAGTTATATTGCATATGCATATAAATATCTATGTAAAATTTAAATAGATTATGGTTATCTAAATTCATTATTAAGGTAAAGACTTTTTGGAATCCCATCTAGTGGAGAGTGTGAACAGTAATATCTGTTGTTTGAGGGCAGCTTGAAAAACAAAGTAAGACTTGGTGTCAGAACTTTGGGAGAGAAAAAGCATTGATTGTTATCTGTCTTCTTGTGAAAGGAATATTATTATTAAAGGTTGAGAAGTATGTTATAATAACATTGAATATAAAAACATAGTTAGGGTTGAGTTCTCCCAAACATCATTCCTGTCCCCTCCTCTTTTCTTTCAGTAGTAATTAGAAGACCTGAATGCAGAGCATAGGAAGGTGTCTTACAGTTGTACTGCCTGGAGATTTACTGAATTCTGTAGGCTGTCTTGCTGGTGGCCTTCCAGGTTGCTTCTTGGTTTATCATGGCAGCTGGAGTACCTAAGTTTGTTGTTCCTTAGAAAACATTGCTCAAGATTATGTCAAGAATTTTTTTTTAAGAATTGTGTTTTTTTTAAACATGCAGTATTATTAGAATCGCAGGATACTTTAAGATAGAAACAAACTGTTTGCACATCCCTGTTCAGAAAGTTGAATAATAAGTAATCCTGGGTATTTGAGCTTCTAGTCTAAGCCTCTAATAGTATAACTTTATTTCTTCTGTATTAGTGCAAAGCAAAACACAAAAACATGAACACTCCTACTTTAAAAACAGCTCCAAACTAGGGAAAAAATGAACTACTCAAATTCATGAGGCTAATTTTTTTCCTCTAGAAATGATAGAATATGGCTTATGTAGCAGACAATATTTATAACTTTCAAAATAAACCTTTGTTGTTGTGACTTGATTAAGGCCAAATAAGAGAAAGGGCAATTTGAATAACTTCTTTTTTAACTGACAAACCCATGGTTTTAAAAAGTTCTTAATAAAATAATTTCTCTACATTGAGGGAATAAACATAATCAAATTAGTTTTTAGTAAGTCTTTGTAATTTCATATATGTTATTCTGATCACTGCCAGATACTATCAAGAAGAAATCGTGTGTACATATAATATATGTACATACATGGATATGTTATATACAAATATAATTTATTCATAAACAGACTTTAGATTCTTGACTAGTCATACAATTAAGGTGTGTCATAATTTGCAATAAGCAATAGGTAACAGTATAAATAATATCATATTTTTAAACTAAAAGGTACAGTATCACAGTGGAAATAGCACATAATTGTCCCTATAGAGATGACATGGATTGAAATCCCTATGTTTCCACATAGAAGTAGAAAATGCCATACTAAATATGAAAAAACAATATGATTGCTAAAAATTGATATGTTAAGTTGCCTTTCCTCAATCATTTATTTGGAAGTTTGAATCCTAAAGCCCTTCTTTGCTGAATTTATGTCTGCATTGTTCTTACAGAAAGTTTTCTTAATGGAAATCCAGCACACACACACACACACACACACACACACACACACACACACACACACACACGCACGCAGATACACACATTTGTGGAAAATAAAAAGTACAGTAATTGAAAGATATATTGAAGTACACAATCAATTTATCAATTCATTAATGCTTAGCCTAACTTAAAATTGCTTTGTAAAGGGAAAATAGCATCTATTAATATGATTTATTTCAGATCCATGCAAGCTTGAAAGAATTGAACTTTGCTCAGCATTTAATTAGGGTTTTCTGCTTCCTTCCCAAATACTGCTCACAAAAGAGGAGTGTGAGCAGACCAGGAAGTTCCTGTGGCTGTTGTTATATTCACAGAAAACAATGTATAATTTCATCTATATCATACTTGAATCTGAAGAATTCTCATGATTTTCCTGATCACTGCATCTGTATTTGACAGTTGAGATTTTTTTAAGAGTTACGAGATAGACTAAGGAATTTATCTGTTTAAAAATGTTGAAGGCCAAAGAAAAAAGAATCATTCTATTCCATTGCCTAAGTGGTTTTGCAGATGTATCAAAATTCTATACATAAAAAGCAAAGTATACAAATATACATGTTAAAGCATATAAAAACTTGTTTATTGTACTCAAGGAAAGAAATACTATTTTTTTCAAATCTTTAAATGCATTGATTCATAATATATTATTCATGACAATTAAGATTTGATGTTTATTCCCAGTGTTAAACACTTAAAAATAAAAGCATATTATTTTATGTTTGCCTGAACTTGTCTCACATAAATGGAAATCCAGGTGCTTCAGGTTTTTGTGCCCCTGTTTACATCTGTTAAAATGGGAATATTGCTTTTATAGAAAGAAAAAATGATTTCACTCCTAAGATTATTTAGCTTTCTCTGTGATGAAGATGCAATTTTCAGATTTACATTCTTATCGCTGCTTCTGTAAGCTCAATTATTTTAACAAGGTCTTTCCAATTTCCCCTAATGTTTCTCATAACTACCTCAAGCTTACATTTGAATCAAAACCAATTTTTGAAATAACTCATTGCTTCTTGGAAGCTTTCAGCCTCACACTTGTATGAAGTTGTTGTTTTTATGTGTGAAGTATAATATAAAGATTTTCTTTCAGTGAAATTATTAAGCTTTAGCCAAAATTCACCAATATAAATTTGAGGTTTGCAGGTTTTGTCCCAAATCAATCAAATTATGTTGTTATACTGAACGCTTATTCCATTTACTATGAAAAAGGACTAATTAAGCTTTGAAAAACAAGGTATATCAGAAATGCCTTTGATAAAGCTTGTCATTTGAAAAAGAAAAGGTATAGCCTTTTATTGTGCTAAATTACTAGGCTTTCAGGATAGAATACAATCGGATTATGACATCCAAGTTACAGATAATTTTTATAAAATATTTCAATGCTTTTTGAATAGAAATGTTATGTATTGCAAACTTCTACAAGAAATGAGAATGCTTTGATCTGCATTTGTTATGAATTACAAATGTTCTGAGTAAAAACATCCCAACAATAGAACTGGTTTCTCTGATATACAGCCATTGTAGTTGAGATAATTTTATGTTAACATTCCATTCACCTTTATAATATTCTATCATACATGTGCGTCATACCTAACACACTCCCAATGTGTGTCTCTTGTTTTAGTTACATTTGTTTCCAAGAGGAATGCACTACGCTTTCATTCTGAATTCAGCTCTGCATTGTGTGGACTGGCTTCTTTTGCCAAGAACACCACACTCCAATTAAAAATACTCATTTGCAATATTTAGTCATAACACAACTTATAATTTACCAAATATTTTAACATAGGTTTAGAATGCTGCAAAGTGAAACAAATTGGTTTTCATCCTTAACATTCATTCCCACATGAATTGTGGGATTCTATGATTTGGGGAAGATTACAGTGCATAGCTTCCGAAATTAAATTGTTTTTAGAGATTCTTGCTACTGCACATGTATAATTAAGTGTACTCATGGCTGTCTATACAGCTGTAAACCCCACCATTTAATGGGAAGAGTATAAAGCCAATCACTTCAAATCAATCATTTAGAGAGAATTTTGAGAGGTTCCATCCATTAGTTTTGTGAATAACTTTTAAGATACACCGGCTTCCTGTAGTCCGGCTATATGGATGAAATAACCAAAGCTTTGCAATATTAATTAGCCAAGCATTCATTAAGCACCTGCTGTGTATTTCCTTCACACATACTGTAAGGTGTGAAGCCTCTCATGTGATGTCAGAGGACTGTGGAGTTTACATTTGGAAAGAATTTGAGAAAATCTTGATCCAAATTTTCTGCTTTATTTCAAGACTGTAAAATGCAACTGACTTAAATTCTCACATCTAAAATTAGAGTCAGCACTAGAGTTAGAACACACAAGAGAAAACAAAATTAAAATTAGTGAACCTAGGAGCTCAGAGTAGGTGTCAAGTTGACTAAAGATAGGAAAGTGTGAACTGTACAAATTACATATTCCTGATGCCACAGGAAGCCAAGTGCAGGAATTGCTAAATACCAAATTCAAGTATGTCACTACATCTACATCATAATCCTCATCTTCTTTTTTTCACAAATAAAGTCAAATACTTTCACTGATTTCATAGGAAAGATAGATAGACTTCATTAGGAATTCAGGTCACTCATATGATGAAGATGTGCTGAATTAATTAATACTTACATAATTAATTAACCATGACATCAGTAGCAACTTATCTTCCTGTAACATATTTACTTGCTTTAATGACAATGCTTTGTGCTCATTTGGTTTAGGAAATTACTGAAATAGCTGCCTGATGATAAATCTGATTGTGAGAACCAAAAGACTCTGATAAGAAGTTTCTGTATGCTGTAAATTGCATTTAGCTGCTTCAAAATTATAAAGAGTAAGAAATGCTGTTTAGGAGTTTAAACAAATAGAATTCATAATTAATGCTAGCATATAGAATTGAAAGATGGTTTTTACCAAGTTTGTATTGTTGTTTGGAACAATGCTTTAACTATTGATAAATAAGCAAATCAAGCATCATTAATATATCTGATAGCAACTCTAAAAGATATGTAGACTTAAAGTTGTGTAAAGATTGTTTTTACAGTTCTCTTACAAGTTGGAAACAGTTTTGTACTATAGGAATCACCATGATTCAGCACATTCACTCAGATTTCCGCTCTCCTACTGCCTGTCTTTCCTATACCGTTACTACATGAAAGCATAGAACATTTCATTTTCTATTTTCTGAACCACGATTCCTGTCCATTAAATCTAGTAAATAGAAACAACTGATACATATCTTTCTGAGTGAACTCTAAGTTTTCTAGTTTGTCTTTCTTGGTGTCACCAAAGCCTCAAATATCACCCTAGGCATTCCTCCATTCCTTGCTGTAAAGTAACAACAACATACCTGTGGAGTGGCTTTTTATTTTTAAAGGATAAATTGCAGAATACCAATCCCTTGTACCACATTACACTGTATATGAATTCAAGTAAGAAGTAGGACACAGACCTTGAATCTCTAATCTTACCCATAGCTTTCATAGTGTAATAGAATTTCTTATTGATATTAGGCATTAATTATGGACATTTGAATTTATTCATAAAGCATATTATCTTTTCAAAACGTTAACTATGAAAGAGCAGGGTAGGGAATAAAGCAACACTGAAGAAAATACTTCTAAAAATAGGTTAGAATAACTAACATTTTTTTATTCTCCTCAAATGTGGTATGTTTTTACATCTTGATTTATGTCATTGAAATAATAGTCATTTCTAGATCACTTCAGAATATTTTTTAAAAGATCTTGAGAAACTTAGATGACCAAGAAAATATTTTAACCTTTATCAGAAATAGAGATATGATATAATATGGTACTCTTTCTTCCATTAAGTCTTCCTCTTAAACATTTACTCTTTCTTTAAGATGAAGGATTAATATAATTAGTACTATATTGTGTGCTTTTATCTATTTTTTGAGACAATCTCTATAGTCCAGGCTAGGCCTGAACTCATGTGTAGCCCAGGCTGGCCTCAAACTCCCAGAAATCTTCCTGCCTCAGTTTACTTAGTGCTGGGATTACATGTGTGAACCACCAGGCCTGGCTTTTGTGATGCTTGATAATCAGTCTCTTGGCCTTGTGCTTCCTTGGCTAGAACTTTTACCACTAAGTGCTGCCCCCAAATCTCATACAGGATTCTTATAGGAAAAGATTTTGGAAAGAATGCAAGATTATTCTTTTGACCAATATTGACAATCGTAGAATCCGGGATGGAAGAAAGTGTTTTGAGAGTGTCCATTCTTTAGACTGTCCTATTAGAATTAAGTATTGTTATTTTCATTCATGTATTTATTAATTCATTATTCCATTCATAAGATTTTTGTACTATTTTTTACATAAGGTCTTCTAATATGTTTATAAAGAACATAGATACAGCCCTTTACTATTTTAACTTAGTTGGAAATACCAAAAAATAATAATTATAATAATTTATGACAACTGAAAATTTACTGTTCTCTCAAGTATATTTTATAGGCTAAATTACAGAGTATTAGTGAGGGACGACATTTAAATAACTATTATGTAATTAAACTCTTGTTCATATTTTATATACATTTCAAACAATTTATTTGTTTGAATATTGATGTATTTAAACAGATTTCTCTAGGGCTTCATATTGTTGCTTAATAGGCTTATTAAAAACATTATTGTCTACTTTCTATGTTTAAGTATTATTTGTTGTTTTTGTTCTATCATTAAAATCATAGTGCTGTGTTTACATGTTAAGAATATCTGAGATTAGAGATACTGTGTATATGAAAATACATCACATCATGCCTAGCAAAAATCATCAACGTATTGTTCTTCCGTGTTTTAAGCTTTTCTTCAGTAGTACTTTTCTTTGCATTCATTATTTAATCTTTTTACTATGTCCATCATCTTGCTCTTTCATGTTTAAATCTTAGAAGAAACTAAATTTTGGGTGTTTTCTTGTTCTCACTCATCTCCATGCCAGTTATTTCTTCAAACAATAAACATTTATTAGATACTCAGATTGTAATTTAGCAGAAAGACTAACATATAAAATATATTTCAGGCACCTTGCAGAAGCTGGGAAGAGATAAAATTTGTAGTAATGAGAAAATATGAGTAGGGCATTGTCCCCAAAGTAGTCAACAAAAGTGGTAAAGGCATAAAGGTAGAGAGAAAAGCAAGCTTAAAGATTCATCGGCACTCAGTGATAAGTGTATTTGCAAGACATAAATTTGCGAGACTGGAGAATTACTCATGAGTAAGAAAATCAAATATGGTGGAGATAGAACATTATGTCAGACTGCGAGGAGTTGGTTATATCTTAAGACTACTCTAATGTTTTTGTAGATTTCTCTCTCTCTCTCTCTCTCTCTCTCTCTCTTTCTCTCTCTCTCTCTCTCTCTCTCTCTGTGTGTGTGTGTGTGTGTGTGTGTGTGTTTACACATTGGGAGACAATGAATTTAGTAAGAAGAATGATATGACACACGTTTTTAAAGGAGCCCCCTAGAAGGAAAAAAAAAGAGTGGGTGAAACAGGAGGGTAGAAAGACATGAGAAGATGGAGATATTTCAGTGCCAGATGAGCAAATTAAACTCTTTTTCTGAAATATATGTTGGTGTGCAATTTCCATATATGCCACTTTAAATGTGTCTTCGTTGTAGGGAGAGATGAAAGGCATTTGGAAACAGACTTTTGGAAAGAAAATTAATTTGTAGCGGACTGTCCCTTATATGGATAGAAAATGATTATTGTAGGGTTTCTTTTCAGTATGGTTGGTGTTATCAAAAGATCATTACTAGTGATACAAAAAAATGGGTGACACAATCTTAAGTCAATTAATTGCATGCTTTCCAAATTGAAAATTGGTTAACAAAGCAAACACATGCTCTCACTCTAAAATTTAACAATGAAAAATAAATTTACTAATAAATATACAGAAAATTTTCAGGGAGCATAAAAGTTGTAGATTGTTATGTGTTCATTTTGGGCACAGACAATATGCTTTTCTTGGGACACATAGTTGAAGAAGTATAAATAATAAGTTAAATTTGAATAATTGAGAACAGAAAAACATTTTAAGATTATCTTTTAAAGTGGAGAGATACACAAATATGGAAAAAATGATCTTTGTTAGCTGGTGAGTTGTTAATATTTTCTGAGTCTTGAGTAAAATTCAATATTGTTACAAGCATGATATATAGCATCTCTGTCTTTTCGTAACAGACAATCTGTTCTCCTAAATGACTTTTGGGCATCAGATCAATGAATTCTTGGCTTTATATCTAATGCCATTAAAACAATCACTCCAAATTCTGTTTATTACTAAAACCCTTTACCATAAATGTGATTGTGTGATTTATACCAAAAAAAAAAATCTAAAACAAGGTAACTGATTGACATAATGACTTTAATTAAAAGTTTAAAATAATGACCTAGAGGAGACACCAATAGTGTAAAAATAGAATCAGCCATTTGAAAAGAATGGTGTCAATTTGGGGGGAGACTGTTGGGCATTACTGCTGCTGTGACACTGAGTTTTGGTGAAGTGAGGTGGTCTTTGGTCACAAATGCCATTCTCACTACTGGAAAAGAAAGGTGGCATCAAAGGAAAAGCAGGAGAGTAATAGTTCAATTACCTGTGGAATTAGAAACCATGGTTTTCAAAGATTTTCTTAATTGTGCACATTGATTTTTCTAAGGGACAAGTTTGACAAATGACATGCATTCAGGCTCACATAAAAACTTAAAAGCATCTTTGGAAATATTTCACTTTGATAACTTAATATATTATTAAAGTATTATTTGTATATACATTAAATATTTATATCATTTAAGCATAGGTTAGATTATTTATTTATCAAATGTGCACTTACTTAATTGAGAAGAACGAATACACAATACACTGACGGATGTTGCCTACTTTTCTTTGAGCTTTCAGAAAAGAGCACTCTACTCCATTCACCATAGCTTTTTAAATAAAGTTCATTAACAAATATTTCATTACTCTATGACAGCAAATGGAACAGAAGAATGAGGTCTGTTTTCTGCTTTGTTCATTGACAGGTAGTGCAAAAAAGGAAGCAGATATTTCTGACTGAATTCCAAAATCATTCAAAAGGGCACAGCAATTACATGTATTCAAATGATTATATTTTCAAGTAACTTTTTCAATTACCACAGTATGTCTAATTGTGCATAAGTATCCATGGGTACCTAGAGATACAAAAGTAAAATCAAGAATATTTGGTGACCCGCTTTTGAAGCAAAATACATTTTATATCTTATCTTCAGTTATTAAACTAAGTCATCAGGGTATGCTTGTGACCAAGGTGAGTAGCCTCTGCTGCGTTGTGTCTAGTGGAGAGGGAAGGGCTAGGTTAAATTTTTAAAGCAATAAATGTTTAATTAGAATTGCCAGTGATGTGAAATTTGTCTTTTAAAGTTTGAAAACGTTATTCTTGTTGATAATAAATCTGTCATAGTTGTAAAAAACATGCAATCTGTAAGATTTACTAATGTGTTTAAGTTTAGAATCAAAAGAACATAATGCACAGTCTAATACTTCTGTGACAGTTTACATTATACAATTAAGAATATGAATTTGCATGTGAATTTGAACATACCCCGAGTGACCTTTAGCCCCACTGCCCCTTGTATACTACAGGAGAGCTATTTAGCTTTTCAGGTATAGACTTACTGAATTGAGTTTTCATACACATTCCTAGAGGAAACTGATAACTAAATTCTGGTCTATGTTTGTCAGTAATGTGATTCCATACGTATTGGCAATATCTGTTATACAAAGTAGTTAACATTTTAATTTCTTTTTGCATATTTTGCTGTATCAAATCAAACTTGTAAACGTGGGGATCTTCTACTTCAAAATTAGAGACAAAAGCTTTATAGATGCCCAAACTGCAGTTAACAAAATTTATGAATTAATGAAATTATGGAAAATAATTCTAACATGAGTCACATGATATATGGTTTGACACCTCTGTAGTGTTTCTGTATTTATTTGATTCTGTTTTGTCATGGAGAGATGGAAAATATGCTAATGTAGGTTTGTAATGAATTACGTTATAGAGTAGATCCCTATTACTCTAGAGGGCACTTTCTTATAGAAAATTATAGTCACATACTTAGTTTTAAAAGGAAACTAACCAAGGTTGCTTTTGATTTTCATTACATTTTATAAACTAAGTTACATATAAAAGATTATGAAAATATCTACAGTGTTACCTGATTACTTACTAATTGGTTCTGGAAGATCACAAGGGGTACCAAAATCTGGGAATACCAGATAGATTCTTTTGTCTGTAAAGGATGGCAAGTCACAAGGTGATCCATTCCAATAAGTTCTAGCTTGTGCAGAGTATCAATCAAACAACGAGTACCAGGACAAACATTTTTGCCTCAGAATGCACAGTGTGCCCAATATGATGAGTTTTGAAGCAGTCACGTTCCAAAGTATGACTGTATTTCATAAGGTGATCCTTGTCCTTTTGAGTTTTTTCTTGATTTTCTTGATTAAGTTGAGACTGCATGCCATCATGAGTGACTCCAAATGAAAAGATTCAGTGTAACACCAGATCACATTGAGTTTCTACTGAAATCTTAAGCACATAATCATTTCCAAAGAACTATATCTTAATTTTTCAGTTACCTTCTGCCATTATTCTCCATTACAGCTTTTGCATTTAATTTGTAGATCGCAATATAACACCATGGCCTTACCAACTGCAATCCAGGAGCATCTTTCATTAGCTTAGCCTTATACCACTATACAGCTCTTGTGAGGTATTGCTAGAGAAAATATTTTCCATAGGCTTGGTAGTAAAATTCATGAGTATTACTCAATATTTGAAGGTATTTAGCTTTGTATATTATCTTATTTAATTTTTAGAATTAACCCTATTGGGGAAATACAATAATTCTCACTTTATATATGAAGATCCTGATAAAGTAATGTACCAAATGCCATCCAGCTAGTAGATAGCAAAGCTGAGAATCTAAACTAGAACATCCCTTTCCAGTGTGGTTAGGACTGTCTAGTGAGTGAAGACTCATGATGGATTTTAGTCTGAAGAAGATACAGTTAATCTTAAATAATGAATGAATAAATAAATTAATACATAAAGTGTATCTCTATACCATAGAAAAATTATCAGCAAATGGTGCAAATTTCTAATCTATAGATTGCTTGCTTTTCATTTTCTCATCTTGCTATTGCCTTCAAAATAGGAACAATTTCTTTTAGTTAATAAGTGTAGGTACAGTTCAGTGTTTTCTCTCCAGGATTGAGACTTTAAAAATTAAATTTTCTTACTTATCTGTTCTTTATCATGCATATTATGTTAACAGATAATATTTCAAGAATTGATTGTATACTTAGTAATTGTGAAATTCAGCTTTCAGCGCTTTTTAACACATCATGTTTTTATCTCACTAAAATCATCTGGGAAATGCCAGAGAAATATCTTGCTATAAATTGTTCAATTGCTTTCTTATTTGGCCTGTCTTAATTCAGTTAGGAATCCCCTTAATCTTGCTAATGGGCAGCTACTGCAATCTACTGCCATGGAAATAAAATAGTACCATGTGGTAAGATGAAACTGCAAGATGATGCAAATGTAACTAGCTTAGAATATATTTATACCACACATACTTTCTGATTCAGTATCTTATATGAATTTCCCTTGCTATTTCAAAATTAAGTTAAAACTCCCAAGAGTTTGTAGTGATGATGTGCTCACAAAAATGAGGAATTTAATACAGTTTGAAGCAAAGAATTGTTGCTTTTTTCTAGGAGGAAACACAGGGATTTTTATCTGATGAAATGAAGATTGATAGTGGTTTTTCTGGTAATTCTGTCCTTTCTGTGCTGACATGTGTTTTCTTAAGTTCTTTTGGAAAATTAGTACGGTATTCTGAATTCTAGAATCTGCAATGATTAAATTAAAGTCTTTCGACCTACCTTTAAACTGTCCTTTCTAAGGGCTGGATAATTGACTCTGTCTAAGCTGCAAAGGAAGTAGTTTTCTGCTAATATTTATATGATTAGGAGTTTCAAAGAATCCAGTGAATTTCTGGGTTTAGACAAATGTGGAAAATGCATACTGATTGTATTGTAATTGTGTCCAAGACCAACATTGTATAATTACTTATAATTTAAAAACTAGCATTCATTTTAACTTATTTTATATCTGTGGATTAATAATTGAATATTCCCTTAATTATAGGAAATTGCAAAGGTTACTATATATTGAAAAATTAAATATATAATATAAAATATCATTTTACATTAATTTTTATAATACTTGAAATAAATCTAATGCTGTGAAAAATATATATAAACACTAACTTCAATGTACAGGATGTCTCAAAAATCTTCATATATAGAAAAAATTAGCAAACTTTCATGACACCCCATAGAATGCTTGTTTAGTTGGGGTAAGTGTTTTTCATTACTCTGCCTGCTGTATTTGCTATTAGTGTAACAAGATCTCTAGAGGGAGGATTCGTAACTCATTCAACCTCTAGAATGGTGCTTGATTTGAAGCACCAGCTTCTTGTGCACTGGACAAGTGAATCCTGGCCAACTTGCTTAAACTTGGTGTGTGTCAGTTTCTTTTTCTGTAAAATGAAAGCCATATAGTGTCATCTTTAGACAGGTGTTGCAAGGGAAAAATAAGTTCATCTGTTTCAGATATATAGAATAGTACCTAGCATATAAAAACAGTAAGCATTATCTAATATTAGGATTCTCAATGTAGGCCTTTCTTTATGAAACTTGAATAAAAGCTGCTGAAATAAGATAAAAGCACCAGAGGCTGAGCTTATGCATTCTTACATCAAAGGCAGAGGCTTAGTACCATTTTAGCATGTGAAATATCATGGAATAACCATGCAGGTGCAGAGCAGTTAATGTTTTTTATAGATAGATAGTAGGCCATTTCATTATGTTTTAGGACAGTGTTGTAAATAAAGCATGATGCATTCATCACCTCAGAAAGGATTTTAAAAGTAGATCACAAAGCATCAGCATCTTTAGCCATTTAAATATCTACACATATGCTTATTGAAATGAAGAACAGAAAGGTTTCTAACTGGTCTAAAACTAAATATAACAAGAAAACTAAGCCCAAAGTAAATATTTTAAAGAACATTTGTGTGAAATTATGTAAAATTTGAAATCAATTTTATTTTCTGCTATTTCAAAATTATGTAAACTTTGAAATCAATTTTATTTTCTTCAATTTCAAATTCTTAGACTAGTGATAGTAACATATTAGCATGAAATATATAAATATTTTTCCAGACTTACTAATTTTATGTATCACTGCACTCTTTCACTATTTATTAACAGAATTGGAGTATAAATTTCAAGGAAATTAATACTTTTAGTTAAATATAAATCATTTTAATGATTTCAGTTAGTAATGGAAACAGATTAAGGTAAATACCCTTGGCTTTGCTTTTCATTCCTTCCATTAAAAAAATCCTACCTAATAGTAGGCAAATCAAAGATTATTTTTCTCTTTATCTGGGGGACCAGGAGCATGTGTGGAGTTTAGGAACAGATAAGAAATGTAGGTGTTGCTGGTGTACTATCAGCAAAAATAACAACTTTTTTTAAGTTTTATAAATCCACAGACAAGTGATGAAATTAACAGTAACTATGCTTATAGTTTGTCTCTTGGGTCAGCACGTGACAATTTGTTACATTCAAAGAAAAATGCTACCAAGAAAAATCACCTCGTGACCCATTTGGAATAAGTGAAAGAAAGAAAAAATTTTCAAATAAAAATCATCTTTGTGCCTGACTGTTTATTAATATAGCAGCCAAGGCTCAGGATTTTCATGTACTTTGATTTTACCCCACTCCCCATTCTGTCATCTTCTTCCCTACTTTTTATTTTGTGATTCTTGTTTCTTCCTTTAATTTGTTTTGTATTCTGTTTTCCATTTTGGCTTTTATTTTCTTTGTACTATTATTTTCTTTTCGGAGGGGGTATTATAAAATCCTCTTCTGCATTATGCTCTTACCTGGATTTTTGTTGCCTTTATCAATACCAGTGTCTCCCTCCAGACACGTTAAATTAATGTTATTAATGATCTTCAGTACCTACTTCAGTTACGGTAGTTAATTAAACAGGTTAACGTTGAGGAGCAACTCTTTAATTGTTTCACCAAATTAAAATAATAACAGTGATACTTCGAAAGGCTGATATTTGTTTGCATAATCACTTTTTAGAAATATTTCTCACTTTAAGCCAAGTATCAATTCTATTTTATCAGGCCACAGCTGACTTTAAAGTATCTCCAAACGTGAAGAATAATCTTGTATTAGACATGTATTTTGCTTATGCTTTAAAAATGTTTGATTAGCTTGCAAAACAGGTTTAGGAGGAAAAGTATCACGAAAAAATAGGTAGACACGGCTGATGTTTTTGGGAATTCTTTTTATTAAATGTAAAAAAAAAAAAAAAACAGCGAATGCAGTTAGCTCTTCATGTAATCAAGTAGTGTTTCCAGTATAAATGACTGTCCATTGAACTTCTTCTTAAAGGCTTCACTGAATGTTTAATACTCTGGCCTCCTACTTTGGAGTTCCTTTTAAAGAAGTCTTTCATAAAAAATTGGACAGAAACCTCTAGACAACTGCAGGGAAAATAGTACAAAAGAGTGACAAATTATAGAAGCTTTCTGTTACTTGATCGCTAGTATTTTCCTCTTCTTGATTCCAAAATAGTGAACTATTAGTCATTGACCTATTTTTGCTTATACATTCTAAAGTTTAAATTGTGAACATTATTGACAAAATATATAAAGATTTGCTTCAAATCAATTATAGGCATGTGCAAGCACTCCTGGCTTTGAGTTCCTACACGAGTATTTTTAAATTAAACAAACAAAACAGGTATGACATAATAAACATTAAAATCATTACTTAATTAAATTCATTTTAGTTTATATATTATTTAAAGTTATATACATCAATATACTCATCTTGAAAAGTGGTGATTAGTCTAAATGAGTCCTTGGTGCACTTCTGTGACTTTTTATGTGGCTTTTCTTGACATTTGGAAGAACATGGTACTGGAGAACAGAGATCTGCATGCGATTCTGTTTCATCCACTTGTTATGCTATTCTCTTCTGATAAATTGAAAAAAGAGGCTTAGCAGTGATACAATATCTGCTTATTGTGGCTTATTAGTAATAAGTTATTTGCAAAAAGGCTTCATTCATTTATTCCTTCATTTCCTCATAAGTTTGAGAGTCAGATAAACTCTTGTTTTGAAATTGTAAAAGACTTATTAATTAGGGATTTTTATTACTGTAGATGCATTGGTGTAATTACACTCACATAAGGCTTGTGTGACTTGGCTTCATCCTGGGAAGGGGGAGTTTCCCTTCATGCTCAGATTAACCATCTTGGCAGTGGCTCCTGCCAATCTCCAGAGGAAACCCGAGGGAACACAATATATAAAGTGGACAGATTATTGGGAGTCCAACTCTACTTACTAAAAATCAGCCTGACCCTTACTTATGCCAACAAACTTACTGCTCATAAACCATTTCAGGGTTTTTATTATAATTACCCAACTGAAAAATAAAAGTGTAATAAAATTTGTAGAAGCAAATTTGGTATAATTTTTTATTATTATTATTGAGGTGTGTTGGGGGGTGGGGTGCAAAGTCTCACTTAGGAGTCCAGACTGGTTCTGAACTCACTAGGTAGCCCAGGATGGCCTCAAACTCATCATGGTAATCATATTGCCTCAGCCTCTCAAGTGCTGGGATTAAAGCTGTTTACCACTATGCCCAGTTTAAGTGATGCTTACTGAATCCTGGATACTCTACAAGCTAGGCAAGTGCTCTAACTGCTGAGCTACACCACCAACTCCAACTTATGTTTTCCCAGAATGTAATTTACCAACTGAATAAATTTTTATAATAAAATTTACTTATTCATACCTTAGTTATATGGCTCAAAGTATATTTTACCTTGCCAGTTTTATGTATATCAACATTTTGGTCCCGAATTCAAAAGAGTAGCTATTAACATTAATAAAAGTATATTATTCTTGACAAAATTCTATATTGTTGCACATATTTAGAGAGAATGTCTGCAGGTTATTATCCAAAAGATTTTTCAAAACAAATTTTGGCATTTTAAATCTTGAAAACATGTTAATATATTTTTAAAATATATTTAAAAGTGTAATATAAATGCAAAATCATTTAGATATTTTGAATGAGTTCTAATCAAAATTTTTTGTGGAGTGTAAGACTAGAATGAAACTGAGTTTGTTATAGGACCATGTTAAGATTTTTAAGGCCGTACTCGTTTGATTTTTTTGTTCTGATGGACAGTTCTATAAGAGAAATATTTAAAATTCCTTGTACTTCCAGGAATTAACAAGGGGTCTTAACCCCATGTCAGATGAGCATAAGGAGGAACAAAACATTCATAGTTGTTTTAGCTAAATAATAAAATATTCAATCATCGAAATAGTAATTTTGAATATATGTCATTTTGAGCTGTGATTCTTCTTATGGTATACATTTGCAGAATCTAGAACTAAAGACAGCTTGGTTACAGAGATGCTAATATCTTTTAAACTGATGAATTTTTTGCGTTTCGTTTTAAAACAGGGTTTTACTCTGTAGTCCAGGCTGGCCCTGAACTCACTATGTAGCCCTGGCTGATCTCAAATTCACGGCAAGCCTCCTACCTCAGCTTACAGATGCTGGTGGATTTTTAAATATAGCATTATAACTATATAATTACTTTATTTCTCTGATGATTTGTATTTATTTGGAATAAGTTTCCTGTGTTTCTGGAATACCTTATGTGTCCTTACTTAAAATATGGCATCTGTTTCTGGCTTGAATGCCTATTTGTGCCAAGGTTGGGAGTGAAAATTACCTTCTGGAAACCTAACAAAGAAACCACTCAGCGATGTTTTCTAAACCTACTCTTTTGATTTTCTAGAGTTTGTCTGGTTAGTCTAGGCATCACAGGTAATGTGTAGCATGAGCAGAAGTTCCACACTTTTTCCCCAGTAAGATAAAGGGAGTACATATTTCATCTTAAAATTCTAGCAAGGTGCTGGGAATGGCAGTATAAGCAATATATGTGTATTACCACCAGGATCCACCAGAGCCAGATATCATGAATCTTCATAGAATGTAAGCAATTTAGGCACAAGTGTTTGATATGTTTGGTGATAAGCAAACAGAAACTAGCTTTTCCAATTTCCCCTACTCTTTTCCCCAGTAGGTTAGTGTCATGAATCAGGAATCCGTTTTCCAAGATGGACAGTATAGGCACTGAATGTAGAGGTGACTCCCTGGAGACTCCAGTCAACTCCACGTTCCTTTCACGTCACCCTTCTGCTCATGTTTAGGAGGAAAGGAACATAGAATTTGGTTTCAGGAAATATCCAGATGGGAGATATCTCAGTTACTCTTTCATTGCTGAGAAACAATACCCAGCATCTCCAGCTCAGTAGAGGGGAAGGTTTATTTTAGCTTTAGACTCGGAGATCTCAGTCTGTTTTATGGTTAGCTGTTAATAGAAAGAGAATCTGGTGGAGAACACCTGCTCCTGGCATCACAAAGGGAAGAAATCACGTAAGATAGAAAGTAGAGCAAGAACCAATCCTTCCAGACCACAATCCCAGTAATTCCCCGTATGCCCAGGAATAATTCCTCACATGCCCAGAAATTTGTCACTCACCCAGCAAAGGGACACACCCTACATGTCTCCACTCTTACATAGCACGTGAAATCTATTCTTAATCCACAATACCCAAACACATGAAGATCTTTGGTGATATTTCAGATCCAAACTACAACATTCCTTCCCTGGTCCACAAAATGCGCATGTCCACATTTTATGCAAAATGCATTTAGTCCCTCTCTAAGAATTTCCAGAGTCTTAAGAGTTCCAGAAATGGTAAAAAGTTAAAGTCCAAAGTGGATTCTGAGATTCAAGGCAAATTCTAACCTTGTGTACGCCTCTAGAAATCAAAGTTAAATAGTTCCAATGTACAATGACCAAAAGTAACTATTCCCTTTCCAAAAGGGATAAGAGGAAAGAAAGCAATTGACCAAAGCGTGACTGAAAAAATACAGAGCAAATATTGAATCATATGGCTCTGTGTTGAGCACCCTGGATAAAATCTGGCTAGATGAGAGCTCTAATGGCATTCTGTGGTCAGTCTCTAGGGCATTGTTTCTAGCTGCATCTTCCATGCCTTCTCTTTTGGGCTGTCTCCACTCATAGCCTATGCCCATCCTCTGCATATAATCTGTGTTCCTGGAATATCCAAATTTTGGGAGTCTTGACTACACTTTCATCTTCCCTTTTACAATTTCATGCACTGCCCTCCCAGTGGCTCACTACCTGGCCTCGAAAGCTTTCTTTCAAAATCTTGATGGAAACCTGCTTAACCCCACAACGCTTGCATTCTGCATGCTTCTGAAGTCACCACCATGTACAGAGATGGTGTCTTCATCAAACACTGGCTGGAGCAATAGTCTGGCCCCCTTGGCCCATAGCAACAAAGGCCTTTGAATTCTGCTTAATAAGGTTCTGTCAGTTCAGTATAGATAGTGGACCTATTTAGAATACTGAAGGAATATTTCTCTGAAAGTTAGGAGACCTAGGTTCTGATGTCTTTCACTTTTCTTTCTCTGTCAGTAAATTTAGAAGATCACCATAGAGATTGGTAATAATTTTTCTTCCTATTCTGAAGTAATATCTTCATAACTACAACTTGCTTGATCGAATCAACTGATAGGTATATGTGTATGTATATAAACACACATGTACATAAAATATGCATGTCATAACAAAATAAGAAAATAATATTTAGAGCATTTAAAAGAAAAAAGTAGTCAATGATTTCAGCCTTTAGTACACACATTTATATCATTGAAATCAATCGTTTTTATATGTTTCTGACATAGTACCCAGAAGTTGTTCCTTTTGAGAACTATTTCTAAGACACTGTGTTATTCAGAAGTTTTAAAAACTTGTATTGAGCTGTACAGAATAAAGTCTATTTGAACATGATACACTGACATAGTGAATCAAAAACATCAAGCTGTTTTACATTTCAGTGTTTCACAATGATGAAAATTTTTCTTTTATCTATTAAATATAACATCTTTGCACAGGAGAGTATTAATATGAAGATCTTTAGAAATCTGAAGATTTGATGATATCTCTGCATACTTCACGGTTGTTGTCGATGGTTGCTGTGCTCTCTGTAAGCATCTATTATGAGTATTTCATTGTCTCTTATTTTTCCACGTGTATTAATTTCTGTCATAGTGTGACACATGGAGAAAGAATTGAAAACATAATTAAAATAGAAAAATCTCCCAACTCAGAAATACTGTTTAAATTATTTTTCTAATTTGGCATCTCTTACTACTAACCAGGTAGTAGCAAGTTAGAGGCTTTTATATGTCATTCATTTGGAGTTTGCCTAAATTATGTTAATGAAAAAATTTAAAGACCTTATGTAGTATGTGTTCTTTCTCGTTTTCATCTTTGTCTTCAAATTTCTAGTGCAAAGACAGACTTCTTTTTTTAATGTATTGGACAATGGTGTTTTGAAGTTACTTGTAAAATCCCATACATATTTCTTTTTGTTAATTCTCACTTTTTATAGACTAAGTATTTCCTAGCATATGATTTCACTGGACTCATTGCTTTATAATGAAAAAGCTTATTTTTTTTTCAGTTTTAGCAGTTTGTCTGTATCTACAGACTTTTAGTAATGTTTGTGAACAATCTTTAGCTGTGTAAATATTGTTAAATTATGAGTGAATAAAGTAGTCATAATTACATGAACTCATGTTTACCTGCACTTAGTCGAGTGTGTGAAGGACTCTAATCTTATTGGGAAGAAAAAAAAAAAAAAAAACTAGTATCTACTAACATTACCACTTTCTTGAACTGCTCTATAATCTTAGGCCACACTAGGTAACCTTGACCTTTTCAGCTTTACTTGCTGCAAACTATGTGAAAAATCATCTATTATTGAAATATTTGAGCATAATATAAAAACATCCTGGAAAAACATATTGAAAAATATAAGTATTTACCCACATGCTAGCATTGCATAACACCAAAAATTCTTTAAAATTGTTAGAGCTTATTGTCCTCTGAACAGAATGATTATCCTTTGCATAGCTCTAAAGGGTATCTAACAATCATTTGATCCCACCAGTATGTTAAGTCTATTGATCCTACACATTTTTGTATGGAACCTTTCCCAGGGAGACCTAAACCAATGTCTCTTCACCCCACATGTGGCGCAGCTGAGGCACCAAAATAATAGCTGCACCAAAGTGCAACTTGGTGAACCAGTGAGTTCATTGAGACTACTTACAGGAGTGTGTGCGAAAGGCTCATATATAGGTCATCCTATTTTAGTGATTACGGATGAATTTCCAATTTCTTTAGCAGTGTGTGTGGTTTCCTCTTGTTTCAAATTCTTCCCTTCTCTCACACCCATATCCAATTTGTTAAGAATTGCTGTGGGGGGTGTATTAGCATACAGACAGACCCAACTATTTCTCCATTTCTCTCTTTTCCACTCTGCTTCTGTTTCAGCATCGCTCCCCTGGTTTACTCTCATCAACTCTTAACTGCTTATTACTACATGCCTGTACAGACCATATTCATTCTGGTTTGGCAGAATACATGTCGTGGTGATTTCTGGGGATTCTCCCAAGTTCCTCTAGTTTTCTCAGTGGAGAAGCAAAATCATTGTCTGGAATCTGTAGTAGTAAGGTGAAGGGCTGGAATTTAAGAAAATATGAAGAAAACATGAGGCAGTCCTCTAAATAGATGAGTTAGTGAAATATGGCATGCATGGCAGTCTTCTTCGAGAGTCCTCTACCTTAAAGTGAGATCAGTCAGTTGCTTCTGCACGTAACTTTAGTTGCGTACATACAGTTGTTGAAAAGACAGAGAGTGAGCTTTAGGCAGGGCTGTAATTCTGCCTCAACGCAGGGTTTGAGGGACATTGAGAAATGTGTAGGATCAGTAGATTTAAAATACTGATGCGATCAAATGAGTGTTAGCTACCACATTGGAATGAATGAGCTGCAAAAATAGGGGCTGATCGGTAGAGTCCTGGATGCATGAAATGGCGATGATAAACGTATGAGCTTTACTGGTAATTAATAGTCCTAGAAATGGCCTGGAGTTGATTAGCTCAGATGAGGTGGAGGACAAGATGTTTGGAGAAAAGAAGGTCCAGAAATTAGGAGGCCTGCTTTCAGGAATGATCGTCTATGGATCTATTGAAATTGCCAATTAAATCAGGAGTCAAGTTGGCAGTTTAGACAAGAGCTTTAATAATTGAAGAGTAAGGAGGAGTTAATTGCAAGGTCATTAAATAACTGCAACCATGAAGGTAATGTGCTATATAATCTGATGACAGGAGGGTGCAAAGTTAGATTTACAAAGAGGAGGGGAAAAGAAGGGTTTAGAAATGATCATAAAAATGGAAGGGGCCGTCTGTTAATGTGGCCCCTTTTATAAAAGGGCATCTCATGTGGATGTTAAAACTTTTTTATGTATATCACAATACAGGACTTGTTAAATGATGAGCATTCTTTGATTCATGTATTGATATGCAGCACAGGGAGATAAAATGTTTAAAACATGGGGTCTTGAGAAAATAGAGGAATGAAACGTTTTGGAGAGGATTAGTATGAATGAGTGAGGAAGCCCTGGGTTCTCTCCAGGGCTGTTCAAGTTCTGACCTGAGTTGTTTGTTAAGGTGTTTTGTCTCCAAAATGGAGATAAAAATAACTACCCCATAGTGCTGTAGTGAGAGATAAGTACAATGATGTATTTTAAGTCACTTGACACAGAATAAACATTCAATTAAGGTTAGATTGATTCCTCAAAGTAGATATTCAAACACTGAATGTATTTACAGGGGACTGTAAGACAGACTTTTGAAGTAAATAATTTCTATTTTTACCACCATCAATAAATTATTCATGAACTCATTCATACACCAACTGTGTGTTATTTTAGCAACTGGAGAATACATTTATGGATTTGTAGAGATTTTCTTTTTCAATTTCTCTCTCTGTATTTCTTATTACAACACACAGAGAGCAAAAACTAGAAGATGAAAGTCTGGATATTGTCACTTTTCTTATTTTTTATTTCACTTCCTGAAAATTAGATAGGTTCATCTTTAGCATAAACTTTTGTAGCTTATAAATATATGAAATTATTTTATGAATAATAAAATGTGTACAGTTCAATGATAATGTGCTGTTTGAAGATTATACATTTTCTGATAAATATACTTCTATTGAATAAAATTAATTGTTTATATAGAAAATTTGAAAAATCATTGATATATTTTCTTAGTCTTATACAATTAATGAGGGAAGTAAACCCTGATTAAAATTAAAATAAGACAAACATATGAAATTGCGCATTGGAGTAGACGTAATAGCTCAATAGCTCTAGTTTGTAGAGTCATTAAGGCACCCAGGACCACTGCCATTCCTGAGAATCTGGTGATGCTTTTAAATACTCTGCATATGGCCAGTAGAATAGAATGAAGAAGGTAGAGTATGCAAAAAGGTTTAAAAGGCTTCAGAGTCAGGTTTTATAGTGTTGAATCCACCTATTTACAAGACATTGGCTAAAATTAATCACATGGTCTACCAGTTGCAAAAAAGGCTGGGACATGAAGTTTTAGTGCATGCCATGGATGAGAGTGCCTGCTTATGCATGAACTAGCAACCTATTTCCAGAGTATATGTGTTACCAGAAATTAAATTAGAAATTAGATATGGCTTCTGTGGTACTACACAACCATAGATCCTTTTACGTTGATGGGCTACCAAGTTTCCAGGTATTGCTTCACCTGGTGGACCTTCAACAGAATACTTGAAAGACACATGAAATGTGGCTTGTCAAATAAAGGTACTATACAGAGTTCAGGAAGCAAATTGCAATGAGGTTAGGAGTGACCCCCTAATAGATTCCAAGTGTGGCATTTTCTGAAGGACAAATAGATTTTTAAATAGGGAAGCATTGGAAATTCTCACAGACAAATAGAAAAAAGTTGAACCGATCTGATGACTATATTGAATTCCAGGCTGAGAAATATTGTGCTATTATTTGTAAGGCATATTTTATTATGTACATTGGACCATAGGCAAATTACTGTTAAAGTATACTTATTTAAGTTTTTAAGAAATACATATATAATATTGAATTTACAATTTCCATTTTTCGTTTTATATTATCTCAGTAGAGCACAGTTTTTATGTGATGTTCGGGGTTACTTCTTTTTGTTGCATGTAGTGAGTAAGCTGTGCCAATTCACAACCAAATGAACACTTACACTCCCTGCCTCGTAAAGGATCAGTCTCAACTATCATTCTAGATATCAATGTTGTTGATAGGCCTATACAGTGTTTGGAGTTGTTGATAGGCCTATACAGTGTTTGGAGTTTGAAAGCATTTTCAAATATTGTAGTTCAAAAGAATCAAGTGATTTTTTTCACAGGAATCACAGTTAACCTTAAATTTAAATCTATACACATTTCTGGAATTTTGAGATTTGATATTGTTAAGAATGAAGACATATTTCCTATTTTCCTCGTGGTATCAACTAAAGTGTGTGTACATCTTATACAGAGAGTATCTTGACATGATTACCTCATTACATTGAAAAACAGCTTATTTTAACTAGTTTTTTTTAAAAAAAACAAATAATTAATATGACACCTAAGTGGATATATATTAGAAAACAAATTATAGAGGGCAGACTGTACCGCCTCCTCAGAATGGAACCAGACAAGATAAATCATCAGAACAGACATTGTTGCAGTGAGGAGAGCACAGCTGCTTAGGATTCAACCAAAATGCAATAAATATTATTCATCACATAAAGAAATAAAACTGAAGAGAGCACCTTTAAAGCAGCACCTTCATATTTAGCCTCATGTTGCCTATTTACATATTTTAATCAAATCTCACTTTCTTCTAAAATAAACCTGAAGCTATTTGTAGCAGGATGATGTTACAGTAGCACAGAATTAGGGGTAAAACAGGATGTGATAATGGTGGAATCTTACCAGGTTACTCTGACTAGATTACTTGGAGTAAAGTTTTATTTAGAACAATTTTTTTTTTTTTTTTTTGCATTTGGCTCCCTGGCACCCACAATAAAAAAAGAAAAATAAAGTTAAACCTCATATTGTATTATAAAAAGAAGGAGTACATGGTTTTTTGTGTTATTTTGGTTCTCTTTCATAACTCTGATCTCTGAGGGATTTATACAATTATTTTCTATAGGAATTTTAAAAAACATGTCATCAGCACTCTCCTATAAATAAACCCTGAATGTCTGTCTCTTGCCTGCTTTTCAGGATGGTTCTTGGGACGCATAAGTAATAAGCACAATGAGCACTACCCTAATTGAGCAAAAAAATGCCATTAATGTTATTCACAACACAGAATTGTAGCCATAAGTAATAGTGACCAAAGGGGGCAAAGACAGAAAATTTTATAGAAAAAAGAAAGTTGAGTTGATGTTAAAAGTTCAAGAATTAAAAGAGAAATGTTCAGAAGTTTCTCTTTCCTAGTATTAAAAAAAAAAAAAAAACTGAAAACAAAGTGTATAATTTCATGTAGATATTTAGAAAGAATTCCTTTGGAAATCAACAAAACAGTATAGTCCACATGCCTAGCATTTTAGAGAATTTGTTTAAGAAAAGAACTAAAAGTTCAGAAATCAGTGCTTAGTTGTTCCTTTGGGCCTGATTTGAATATAATTGCTTGTGTAGTATTTTCCTGGTGGAGTGCTTGTCCGCCACATAGTTAGAAGTCTGAATGCTCTGTCAAAAAGAAAGAAGAAATAAAAAGTCTGGATTAAAAGAGAAAACACTGTAAAATATGCATAGCATAAAATTTGTCACCTTTACCACTGTAAGTATACAGTGTACTGTTCCATATTTTCACATTTCGTGTAATGAATCTACAGATGAAATTATATAACCATTAAGCCAATCACCATTTTTCCTTCCTCTAGAAACTCTCATTCTACTTTCTATTCTATAAATGGAATTTATGTTTAGATTTATTTTATAAATTTATTTCACTTAGCAGTGTGCTCAAGGATTGCCTGTTTGTATCATGGCTATCCTTCCTTCTAGGGTTGAGTAATATTGGGAATGTGTAGGTTGCCTGCCCTGTCATCCACGAGTGAGCTTTTAGATACCATGAGTAACACTTCTATGAACACATGTGCAAGAACTATAATTGACTTTCAGTTCTTCTTAATACAGACTTAGAAGTAGAATTGCTGTATCAGGTGGTAATGCCTATGCTTAAGATTTTGAGAAAATGTAATGCCACTTTCCATACTGGTCACCGTGGTTTATATTTCACCACCAATAAGTAAAAGCTTCAGTGTTTCAACTGCCTTCACCAAAGCTTGCTCTTTTGTTTTTCTAATAGAAGCCATCATGAGAGGTGTGATACATTAACTCCTTGGTGTTTTTGATTTGCATTTTCCTAACAGAGATGTTGAGCATCTTTCAATATCTTTGTTGGTCTTTTGCTCATCTCTTGAGAAGTATCTGTTCAAATTCCATTTTTCCCATTTTACTGATATGTATAAGTGCAAATTTTAAGGTTTACAATGAAGTTTAACACTTTGTGCACCTACCTATCTTGTCAAGGTGACAAGGACTTTCCCACTCTCCTTTTGTCCCTCCCGCAACGCCCCCACCTCCCCACCCTACTCCCCTGTTACACTTTGTTTTTCATTTTAAGTTCCATAAGAGTTGTGATCTGGGTCTCATATCAGAGAGACCATTCGATGTTTCACCTTCTGCTTCTGACTCACTTCACTGAGCATGATGTTCTCAAGTTTCCCTTTCAAATTCCATTTTTAATAGGGTCATTTGTTGTTTTGTTCCATCTAAGTTATAGAAATTCTTTATTGATTCTGCATATTAAATCCTTATTAGATATATAATTTGCAAATACGTTCCTTAATTCTGTGGGCTGATGTTTCACTTTGCTGAGAATCTCTATGCACTTGCTTTGTGTCAATTCAAAGAAGATTGAGTAGTTGAGTCATTAGAGGGAAGAGAGGTACCTATCTTGGAAGAAGATGAGAGTTTGAGTCACTAATAATTTACACTTGGTTCTGTTTTAAAAATTAGTTTTTAGTTTTTATCTTTACAAAGAAGAGGCTGTGACTTTTAAACCTTAACTTTATAACTGATTGTGTATCCTCATGCCATATTTAAACTGGAACATCTTAAACCTCTTCCCCAAATTAAAAAAAAAAAACATTATAATATATAGTTGTGCTATGAGTAATTTCTCTAAAATTTTCTGCCACCGTCATCTCTTCTTTGTTCTCCCCCTGTCCCCTTCCCACTTTCCTACACCTGCTTCTCCTTAATTCCATTTGCAATGTACCGTCTGTCCCATCGCTTTGACCTTTTGGTTAGATGTTCCAGCACACTGTCCTCCTGAAAAACGTGGCAGAACTTTCTTTTTGATATTCCATCAACTCACATGAAGAGAATTATTAATAACCACTGTCATTTCTGTAGCACACACTAAGTGCTGATTTGTTTCTCTCCTGGAAGAGCCAAATGGTATGACAGGTTGCTTCCTGGGAGATTCCTTTTTTAAAGGGTTATGATCAAACTAAAGAATGGGAGGCAACCAAATTTGGTGAATTGAATTTTCTGAGTGGGTCTCCAGCCATTTTCTCTTAAGTTGAAGCTAAGGTATAAGCCACATTTACCTAATAATTAAGATAGTTCTTCTCACTATTTACTGTGGATCTCTTTTGAAAGATTACAGTTAAAGTATTAGTTTGCTTTTATGATCTGTATGAACCACTGCCTTGCTCTTTGCTTTGTGTTTTTTTTTTTTTTTTTTTGTCCAGTTAGCACACTCCGAGTCACAATGATCATCCTTCAGACATTTTTGTGTTCATCAGAGATTTCAGGCTGCTTATGCACAGTTATGATCACAGCAGCCTCATTCAGCAACTGGCAATTTATCTTACTTTATGTAGTTCCTTTGCCTCAGTTGCAGACATTTTAAAAAAACTGGACAACCCCAAGAAGAAATTCCTCATATGTGGCCATAGTAGAGTCCTTTAGTAGGTGAGGCTGATTCTCTCAGCCTACTGTAACAAAGATAATAGACTGAGTTGCATATAAACAAGGAAAATATATGTATTACCATTTGGAAGCTGGATGTGGAGATCAGGATGCCAGTGTGGTCAGCTTCAGGAGAAAGTTCTCTGCTCATTGTCACCTCTTGTGGGAGAAAGACAGTGAGAGCCCCCATGGGTTTCTTTTGTAAGGGCACTAATTCCATTGGTGAAAACACACTCTAATGACCTACTCTGCCCTAAGGCCTCTTCATCTAACATCATCACCTGGGAGAGAAATTTCTGTCCTATTGAAGTCAAATGAATAGTAGTAGTATGGGGGTCTAATCATTGCCTATATTTTTAGTGGACTGATGTCTGTGTCCTTCCAAAATTCACAGGTTGAAATTCCACTCTCTCAGGTGTTTGCTCCACAAATCACGTTTAACATACTATAGTTATTTTTGTAGATGAGCCTGACCATAGTGATCCTCCCTGCATGAGCTCTTACAGACATGTCTTTTGGGAAAGCTGACTTCACTTCCCAAAGAGGCTTTTCATTGATTGGACTCTAAGGAAATGTTCATAACCATATGATTAACGTCTTCAATGGTATTGGTCAGATAACAAGAACACACTGAAGAAGCTGTCAACTTAGAACCAAAGGAAGTTGGCACTTGCACCTCCACACAATTAATATATACCTTGATAAATGCCAGGCCTTCTCATCGGAGGTAGAAACACTAACAACTCTAGTACATACTGGGGACTTAAGGAGTAGTTTCTTTGATAAAAAGAGAGATCGGAGTGCACTGCCAACTCCATCCTTCAGGAAAACAGGTTGAAGCATATTATATTCTGGTTTCACTGCTAGGGCATATATTCTTTTAAATCTATCATTCTGACTAATGGCAACTGAAAAAGAAAGAACCTGTCATCTATGGTCCTGTCCTGCAATTCCTCAAGACAGGCTGTTTTAACCCTGGCATGGAAGTATACTTAATGATGATACCTATCCTTGCTTTTAAAAATACAAATTTATGTATTTCTAAGTGTAAAATATAATAATATTTTCTATATTAGTCATTTGCATATCATAGGCAGAACAGCAAGATTTGAACATAAGTAGCTTGACTGGTGAGCTCATAATATCTCAGATAGTAAACATTTGTTGTACACAAGATAGGATCAAAAATAGGATTATTTATTTTTATTAAAAAATGTTTTACAGCAAAAAATCACATTGCCTTTAGTTCTCCCAGAGCAGTCCCGCTTTCTTCAGACACACGTTTACCATTCTTGCCACTACCTGCAGCATTTCGGGGAACCCTCTTTCTGTCTTCAGTTGTGCTGTGTGGCTGCCTCAATGTGCGGGAATGATTACCTTTATTGGAATTTTGCCTTTGGGGAAGAACTGCAAGGCATATAGTACCAGAACTGGAGTGTAAGTTGGATGAGGGCACACTATAATGTTTTTATGAGCTTGCTTTTGTATTGGACAACGCATGGCAGGGACACGCACCGTATTTTTGATTAGATCATTAGACACTCATAAAATAGCGCATCTGGAACTGCTTTAGAAAGTGGAAAGTATGGTGAGATAGATATGTTTGATGATTGGTGCATTATGTTAAGAGAGATTAATGGAAATGTGTCCTTTTCTGTTGTTTTTAAAAGTTTAATCACACAACACATTTTTAATCAGTCCTTATAGGTAAGTAAGCATTTTTACATGCATATTTATGGTAGAGGTTTCCAATAATAATCTGTTTATCCACTCCAGAATAGGAAGTATTATTCTTCACTAATACTTCACCATGCCTCACCTTTATGGGAGACCTACTTGCTGTATACTACTTGCTGTATCCTCCGCAGACCTACAAAATTAACCTTTATTCGTCTGCCTCAGGAAGGGTTACCATGCTCTCCTGAAGCCTCTCTTGTTACCACCAGAATGGACGTCTGAGATAGGGAGAGAAGCATAAGGCCAGTGTTAGCAGATCAAAGCCACCACACACACACACATGTGCATGCACAGTGCTTTCCAAGGGAAGGTGGAGGCCTTCAACTGACTTTCTGGAATTTAGGCCAGCATGGTCAATAATGAGTAAAGCATCCTGAGTTACCACTGTTAGATTCTCTGATAGTCTAAGATGGGTTATGTTTTTGTTGGTTTGTTGGTTTGTTTCTGCAGACAAGTTTTCAACTATGGATTTATTTTTCCTCTCAGAGTAGTTTCTGGTTACTTAGATTAGCCCTGCTGTTGCACTTTTCTCAGAGTACCTCACTGTCAGCAGAGAGAAGATGCTGAGTTTTTGTAGTGTTGAAGATAAAACCAAGATAACTCATTCTGTGAATGGTTTGTGAGAAGCCGCCTGTGAGAAGCCGCCCCAGACTAGATGCCATCTCCTTTGTGCATATGTAAATAGCAACTCCAAGCACTCTGGCCTCATGGAAGCTTAGATGTTTTTACTTAGCATTTCTGTTGTTGTTTTTCACTCTTTCTTCTATTTGTTTTTTATTTCATTATTGATTAATAGCATTTACACCTCAATTGATGGAACACCGTTTTTGTTCCTTCACATATATAATGAACAATAGGAATTATGTGATATGCATACATACTACATTATATCTGAGATTGTCAACCATATTTAATAGGTAATAATTTTGATGACTTTCTTTATCATAAATTAGGTTTTATAACTCAGGTATATATAATAATTTTACAAGGTCACTATCTGTGTTTATACAAACAACTAAATCATTAACATTTTCAACTGCTGCCCTGAAATTGAAACCTTAGGAGTGTTCTTTTCAAGAAAACAGGCATCATTTTTATTGAATGAATATAGTTCATTTTCTTAATGAGTTTATTCTATGAAATTGCAAAATCCTGTGCTAATACAATGTTAAGATTGCAAGCATTAACCTTCATAACTCAAGAACATGAAAAGTTAGGGTTTTCATAAAAATATTAATTTCCTTACATTTTTTATGCCTTGCAATAAAGTAAACATTTAGAACACTAACCAGCAGTACAGGAGTTATATATAGTCAATGGCGTACAAGTTAATCTTACTAAGAGGTTCTCAACTTTCAGATTTTCTGATTTGTTTTTTAGATTTACAGCTTGAACAGTGCACTAATGGGAAGATTATCTATTTAATACTCTAACTTTTATGAAGCAGATAAGAACAGATAATAAAGATGGATAGTTGACAATGATTATTTCAGTTGTCTATTTCAATAGCTAATTCAGAGGAAACCTTGTGAATTTATCATCAGTGTCTTATTTTAGATTTTTTTATGCCTATGATATATTAATGTTATTTTTATTTCAGCTTCTTAGTCAATTTTAATGTAAGGACATATTTCTGCTTACACTATAGCCTATAATTGGGCACCTGTTAATGTCTACTCCACATAAAATCAGTTGTTAAATCCTAAATTGTGATTCTGTTTTGATTAATACCAATGTGAGCAATGTACACTCAATTCCACTAGAGTTATGTAAATAGGAAGTTACTTTTATAAACTACATAAAGCCAAAACATGTTTGAATAAAAATCTTCTTTAAATTGGCATATTCTTATTAAATGTTTGTTGTAAAATCATTGCAGTTATTGAGATACAACTTCTTTTTTATTTTGATAGGAATGAGTTTAATCAAAGTTAATTTTACTTGTAACTTTAACTTTTTTTAACTTGTAGAAATATTATCTGTATTAAATGTGCAAATGATTACTCTAGAAAAGCCATAAACGTTTAGAAAACATTGTTATTATGCTGTAAGTTGTGTAACAGATAATATAAACTTTACTTTTATTGAGTACTATAATTTATAGTATATTATATATAATATATATTTTATATTGTAAGATGTACAAACACATAGTATTACAAATTGTGCATTATATATTATATGTAAAGTACATGTATTGTTTTTTTTTTAAATCTTCAGTTTAAATGGAATCATCCCCAACTCCAAGAGAATGCATACATACACACAGAATAAACCACAACACTACTGGACCACAGGCTCTAGAGTTGACAACAAACACAAAGTACACAGTGAAGAGAAACACGGTAAAACTGATATTATGAGTAGGTGTCTTAGTTTTCCATCACTGTAACAAAATGCCTGACATGTGTCAATTAGGGGAGGAAAAGTTTCATTTAGCCCAGAGTTTCACAGCCTATTCATGAGTGGCCAACCACATGATATGGCAGAGGACACGACAGAAGTAGAAAAGTTGCCCCACTCAGCATTGCAAGCAGGAAGCCAAGCCAAGCTAAGTCAAGTCCCAGAAGAAAGAAGGAAGCAGTATATATCTTTCTGGTTTCCATCCCAGTGATCCACCCCTTTAGGGTCCAGCCTCAGTGTTCTGCCTTTTCTAGGTTTAAGCCCCCACCACACTCCTGTAATCCAATCCACACACCTGCATTCTGTAATCTGCTATATACCTGTCTTGAATCACATACCTATAGTCCACCGAATGACTATAATCCAAACCTCCAGACCAGGTCCCAGTCTCCCAAAAGCACAAAGTGTCATCAAACAATCCATAACTTCCAAATACATGGGACTTTTGGAGGACATTCCAGATCCACATTACAACAGCAGGCTAATGATGCTATTGTTGGCTGTTTTTTTTTTTTTTTTTTTTTTTTTTGAAAGGCAGGCGGTTGGGTTTGGAGTTGTAGATTTAGTATAATTTACCTTTAAAGGTTGGATAAGTGTATACTTGCCATGCAGTTTCCTTCCCTATATGATTTGACATGCTCCAAAATATCCCAAACTAAAATATACGGCTCCTCCAGTTTGACACAGATCCTGACAATCCCTGGCCCGATATATTTTCTAACAGTAGTTATAAATCTTACCTGACTCACAAACCAAGAAAGTGATAAGCATTTTCTTCCTACAAATATACTCGTGATATTTCCTAACAACAGCATGTAAATTTGGAAGTTTGTAAGGCATAATTGTCCTTCCTCAAGCCAGTAAATGGTAAGTTTAAGTCAACTGCACTTTTAAGATTTTTAAAAGAAGTCATTTTAAGAATGAATTTAGAATTTGCCAAACTAGAAAAAAATGTGTTAAAGGGTAAATCATTTTACTACAAATTAGATCATATGTATTCATATATTAATGTATACTTTAAAATGATAATATATTTATGAATTGAGACTTCGAGCCAAAAATAGTAATGAATGTACATGCTTATTTATAGATAATTCAGAGAAAAATTGCATTTATTAACAGACAATGATTAATTTGTACTTATTTATAATTATTATACAATTACTCTATTTCAGATGCTGTGTTAAACCTTAGGCATTAAAAGAATAGCTAGCCCCATGTGAATTCAACCAAACTCATATGAAAGAGTTTTACATTGTTGCTGACATATACTAAGCACATAGGTGGTTATATCTGTATTCAACTTGTTCAGTCTTTCTCCATCCCTTTTCCTTTAGAGAATAGCCTGTATTTGCGTAGCATTTACTATGTATTAAATGCATAATCTTGAGCTGATTTGAAGCATAAAGGAGAGGAGGTGCATAGGTTCTAAGCAAATACTATGCAATTTTATATAAAAGACTTGATAATCTGCTGTTACTCACAGGGGCTCCAGAACAGATGTCACAGTGATACTGGGAGACTGTCTGTGTTAAAAACTTGAATGTTAAAAAACATAGTGTAGAAATAAGTTGAACAAGTCAGATGATGTTAGAAGCTATTGGAAATTAGCCCATTTCATCTTTATGGCCAAACATAATAAATACTTTTTTATTAAAAAATAAAGACAAAAATTATAACATAGGCGTGAGTAATTTGCCAACTTTGTCATCTGGAAGAGATTGAAGAAAGGTTGAGACCAAGGCTGTGGGATCAAACTTCTTCTTTCAATATTGCCTCCATTGGATCTAGATTTGCTTCCTCACTGCTAACTCAGAGGAAAAGATGGACTGGTTGAAAAGAGACCAGGGCTTGGGGGGATCTCATGACAGAGAAGTGTGTTGGCCTCTGTGTTCTGAAGACTTGGCAGGGGTATAGAAGAATCAGCATGTGCTATCATTGTACTTGCTGACTAGAAGACACAATAATGAAGAGCGAAAATAAAGAGCAATTCTCACAGTTGTCAGTTGAATGACTTGACTAGTGATGAGATCTGAGATGAATAATGACAGAGGAACATCTTGAGGACATGTGACCAGCAATTGATGAAAATTCTGTAAGGAATACTCCCAGTACCTATTAGATGATTGAACATAAGGGTCTAGACCTGCTGCAGGAACACTCGAGGTGTGGTCTGCAGACACCAGGCAATCTATGGTTTACTTTTAGAGAATTAACAGGTCAAATTATTAAAATAATATCATCACACATCATCTGAGTTTTTGTTACTTCTGGTAAATGTTGTAACGCTGCTAGACAATGAAAGTTGATGTGCTGTAGACAACTGGAAGTGTTGACACTGAGTTGTCATACTCTTTACATATTCCCTGTAAAAAATAAGAAGCTAGCTTCACTTATGAATGTGGAATGAGCAAAAGTTACTAATTTTATTAATTCTCAACCTTTGAAGTTTTAGAAATTTTAACATTCTGTGTGATGAGATTAGAAAATATATAATTTTGTGGCAAATAAAGGTATTCTAGTAGTTTGGAGAGTAAAAAGATCAATGCCCTTGATGGAATGGAAAACTAAATTTTCCACTTTTTGATGCGGTATTTTTCTTGAATGTATAATTTTTAAAAATATAGATAGGTTGCAGTGCTAGATTTGGAAGTAGATGTACCCTCAATTTTAAGGGAGAGGTAAGGTCTCAGGCGTGTGACGCTTGCTGGGGTTTATTTAGGACAATCTTGAGATCCTTCACATATGTAATCCATTCTATAAATGAATGTATCTGCACAGAATCTTGTAATTAAGGATGACCTCATGTGATATAAGTATATATATTATGAAGTGTATTTATTTTCTATTAACTTTAATAAATTCTCTAAGGAAAGCTCATAGCAAACATTTCATGTGTATGGGCAACAGTATTATCAACAATAATATCTTCAGCTTTCCTGAGCAACCAGAACTATTTCAAGTGAATAATATTAAAACAAATTTTTGGAAAAATAAAGATATACTGATAACCTTAATGATTCTTCTTATATTAAGTTACAATAAAACAGGAAGTGATTACTCGGCTTTGATTTTTTTATTGAATGCCTTTAACATATGTGTATCTGCTACTAGGAAATCCATATAGGAGAACCCTCAAGTTTCATCAGTTTTTAGTATTTCTTACTATTTCTTAAAACTTTGTTTAACGCAGTTTCTAAATTATTCATATAAATTCCTTACTAATTAGGTTACTTCTATCACCTAAGCAAATTTTCATAATTAATGTATACATAAATTCATAGAGAATATTTAATGCAATTTATCTCATAGCAAGGAGCATAATGTTTTATTTTAAAGCACAAACTCAGAGAATATTTAAAAACTTATTCAGAAGATTCTAGAAAAGACAAACCGGTTTCAATGGGAAAATGAATTCTGCGATTCTTATGTATTAACCTTGGACTGAGAGAGGGCCCTTAAGTGCTTTGTCCAGTCTCGTATGACTAATGCTCTATTGGAAAGCTACTGAGTTGTCATATGCTCCCTGGGCAGAAGGAATGCCATCCCTGGTGATTATATAATTATGACATTTTTTACAAAGTCATGAAGTAATGTATGCACCCCTAGGTATGCCTTTAACATCATATAAACTATAATTACACCACTGAGCACATAGCTGCTTTAAGGATAATAATGTGCATTAGGTTCTTTCTTTATAAACATAAATCATGAATGTATTGGATCGTGAAGTCTAAATCATAAACGAATGTTTTGAATGACCATGGATTCCATGACCATTAGGGAGAGAGGAGATGAACATAAAATTGAAATCCTGTTGCCACGACTTAATTGAAGCCATATTGATCAATATAAGATCTCTCAGTGCGGCTCACTGTTACAGCAAGCAGCATTATTTGGGGAATTTTGGAAAATAAAAATATGTGGCAAAATGAAAGCAGGAAAATACAATTTCCATTTTGTCTTAATTCATAAAGATTCTTAATGACACCCTCACTCCATCCATATTATTTAGGCTGTCAAGACAAATCTCAAGTTTTATGTGACTCTAGTTATTGTTTGTTCTTGTTATTTTAAGGATGGTAAGCATTGCTTTAAAGACAAAAAAAAAAAAAAAAACACAGCAAAGCAAAACAAAACTAACTTCTCAGACCGCTCAAATTCATTGCTTCTCTAAGTGAACTACTTAAACTTACCAAAATCCCTAACATCTATTAAGCATGTGTCACCAGAAATTATTAAAATTGGTATTTGGTTCCTCTTCAAATAGTACTGAAAGTTAAGTATTATTATTCCATTTCAGAATGGTGAAACAAGACCAGATATGCCAGTCAGGATGACTTGTGAACCGCACCACAATTTTTAACTCAGGATTTGTGCCTGAGTCAAAATCATTTCCATTACAAAGCACTTTTCTTGGTTTATAAGTTTCTGAATAATATTTTTCTCTTTAAGCATCTGATATTGACTCATTCATTCATTCATTCATTCATGCAGACATGTACACATTATTTATTGTTGTCACTAAAAATATCCGTGGCTTTGTAAGGTATTTTTTTTTACCTTCAAAATTTTGTTTCTTGCTTTCCAGAGCATTCTATCCAAATGGCAAAGAAAAAGCAAGTCCTCAATAAATAAAGGAATTGTATTATTTTGCAATAATTGTTGTCCTGAAATAGCAGAATACACATTGTAAATGACAGATTTCTGTCTCAGGAGATTTTAATCCCAAGATAAGTCTACTGAGAGGTTTAGTTTCTACTGAGCCACTCCCCTGGGCTCACAGGCACCCATAGGTGCACTCCTGGTCCCGCTTTTATACTTTCATAAGGATACACATTTCTATGAATTAGGGTTGCCTTCCTTGTGGTGTCACTTGCCGATAATTGTCTTTTTAAAGGTTTTTTTTCCTAAATTAAATCATATAGGTAGTTATGACCTTAACACAGATTTTTGAGAGGATATAGTTTGGTCCCTAATGGGCAGCAAATATTATCATTGTCTATGGTGAATTTAAATTAAATATTTTGGCTGATTAGAAAATAAGTAAAGTGGGTGTGATTCTGATACATATGATGGTTAAAAAGATATAAACTAGAACCCCATGGAAAGATTAAGACTAGAAAAATTTTTGGTACTGAAGCTAGACTATAGGAAGAGGTGTACACAAAGTATGTATAATATGCTAAGGAGATTTATTAATACATATGGCGATGGGCTTACAACAGTTTCTTAATGGAGACATTAGAAAGCTGCTTGTAATTAGAAACTTTTCTTTCCTTCTTTACCCATTATAAAATGTAGAAGAAGCATAAAGTTCTGTTCATAATCTAAATTCTCACATCCGAATTGATTCAAAGCTAAAATGGTCAGCTGGTGATAGACAGGATCAACAAATCCCCTGTTCTCTTGCTCTGAATCCAAACTTTTTTTATTTTGATTCTTTCATGAGTTTGATATGAAATTATATTTTCCTTTCTAATCTTTTGTCATCATTTCTCCTAACATGGATTCTGTGTTTCTACCAGTTCAGTATCAGCAGTATCCCTAATATATAGATGTGGCAGCTAATTCTGCCCTGATGCATTTGCTTATTAATTTATTTTTACTTAAAATGCTTTGCCTGCATCATCTTTGTTAATCCAAATGATTTTTTAAAAACTTTCTCTTTGTTCAACTACTCTAGAAGTCCACTTTGCCTGACGTTTGTACCCTGTGAATTTCAAGCTAGGTACACACTCTATTATTCTACAAAACATTTGGTAATATGCTCTGATGTATGGATCTTTAGTTAGATAAAATAAATTTGATTTCACAAGAAGCAAAGATTTTCTTTGCTACCTTTTATACTGCTTAACATTGCATTGGGCATATAATAAACATGTTTTAAACTTGTATTGGTTGTAGATATTTAAAAAGAACTAGACATAGTGAGAGAAAAGAGATACAGAGAAAAAGAGAGTCAGAGAGAGACAGACAGAGGTGGACATCCAGAGAGAGGGAGAGGTTGTCACAAGCCTTAAGTGTCATTCATTGATTTTTTAGGGCTAAATCCTTCCCACTGGCTTTTATTTTTGTGTTGTTTTTGGTGTGTTTCTGTGTTTGTTTTTGGAGTCAAGGACTTGCGCTGTAGTCCAGGATGGTCCTGAACTTGCTTTGGAGTACAGGCTAGCCTTGCCTGCTTCAGCCTCCCAGTGTCAGGATTAACCCACTGTATTTTTTGATGGATAAGTAGTAGTAACTATTTTTCAATATGTCACATTATGATGTTTGGTGTTTCCCAAATTGAGCTACATCTCAGAAAGTTTTCATTAATGGCAATTTTAGGAAAGATTTTATAATCTATGCATTTTTTCTTCAATTTCCTTCCAATGAGGAATTGAAGGAATTTCCTTTCCTTCTTTTTCCAGAACAACTTCCTTTATATATATAACAAGTAATTGGGATAATATGTCGAAGAAAGGAAATGACTTTCTGTTTGCCTTTCTGGTAACCCCTGATTTTCTAGTATGACATGTTTTTTGCCACTTCTAATACAGACCACAAGAGAAGTGACATTTCCAAACTCTTCTTATAATATAGTACTTCACGATATTCTAAGATCTTTCTTGTCTTCATGATGTTTAGAACCCACCCAGCTTTAAAAATGTCAAGGCTTATGTATATGAATACTAAAGTAAATGTTTTTTCTCACTGTGTTACCTTTTCTGTTAAAGAAATTATGAACTATTAAGGAAAATATCAATAATTAATTCATCAAGAACTTCTCTGATAATGAAAAAAAAATATGTAGGAACAAATTTCTGCATCTCAAGCTTTTAATCAAGTGATTTTAGAGTGAAATCTGTGTAAATAGTGTGTATCTTTTTCTTTTGGGAACAGAAAAATTCACCACACAAAATTCTAGTTAAGTTAATGAGAAGGATGCTGGCTGATTGTTACCACTGCAGCTTATTTTCACTAAAATACAATTCAGTGTTTTTGTACTGATCTTTATTATGTACCAAGACTGTGATGTATTTTGCAGAGAAAGGGCAAAGAAGACGTGTTCTCTTAAGGAACTGTGCAAGGCTATCTTTTGGTTTTATAACTTTGATGACCTGAGATGTCGAAGGATCTCCTGTTATTGACAGGGTTTATCAAAGCCTGTCTCTGATCTTTGTCTGTTCTTACTTCATCTTATTATATGTGCCATGCTTTTAGTATACCACATCATATCAAGATCTTTGATCTTGAAGCTTTGGAAAGAAACTATCAGATTCGAACACTGCAAAATTCAACAGAATATAACTAAAGTCTGTTAAGGATTGTGCCAGTATTATTTGACTCTATAACATCCCCACTGCTAAAGTAGATGGGCTGTTCTAAATAAATTTTAATTCAAGTATCTGATTTACATGATTTAAAACAGACTGAAATGTCACCACCGTGACTGACCCTCTTTTTTGTATATTCTCTTTTGTAAAAGACATGTGATTTGATCCTTAGCTCTAAACCTTGATCCTAGCACTACAAACGTTTCTATTTTTAACACAGAAAAACTGAAATTTTAAGTACTGTGAAGCAATGTATGAATGTCTTAGTCACCTTTTCACTGCCAGGACACAATATCTGACTCCCAGAACTTAAAGGGGAGGAACTTTATTTTGGCTCACATTTCAGAAGTCCTTGTTTGTGCGTGATAGGTTGGCAATGATAGAAGGGCATGGCCGAGGACCATGCCAAAGAAAAGCTGTTCTTAGCGTGGCAACACAGGAAGCAGAGGATAAGGGAGGATCTGGGGGCAAGAATGTGTGCTTCCAGGCCAGATCTCTTGTGAGTCTCCACTTTGGACCAGGCTTCAACTCTTAGCAGCGTGTGAAATCACCAGTAAATTAATCAGCTGATGACTATACTGTCTTCATAATCTAATCACCTAAATCCTTGGGGCATTTGGGGAATATTTCAGAATCAAACCATAAGAAAATGGGGTTTTGTAAGTTGCAAGGCATGAAAGTGGCTTTTTATTATACTTTTTCTAAGGCAGATTATCAAAACGGCATACTTTCTTTTCTTATTCATTGTGAATCTATTACATGTAAGCAAGGGGTAAGGTTATTTAAAAACATTTGTGCAAGCAACATCATGTATCTTTCGTTAACTCAAATTGAGCTCAGCTCAAATACCCACTTCTCTTAAAACCACATGTGGTAGCGCTTCACTATTGGCTGTTAATTGTATTACGAGAATGCATTATTATGTGTGTCTATACAGGTATGATGCTGTCTACAAAGCCTCAGAAGCAGTCTTTCTATTTTGACTGTTGTGAAATCTTTATTTCTGTAGGTTACAAGTTACTTTGGAACATAAATGTACCACATGCCTGGTCTCAGCATTGAATCTGAGGGCTATTTGGTGAATTTTTTTCTTCCCATGTTAGCCTGAAAATTCTCCTCTTTAGTTCTGGGCCGGGGGTGGGGTGGGGTGGAGGGGGGGTATCTTTTAAGCAGAATTCAGTCTTAAAGAACACTGCTTTTTTGTATTCTTGGGAATGGAACCATTTCCCTTTTTTTTTTTTTCTAGTGAGAAATATTTAGTAGTAAAATACAAGTTAATTTCTCAGTGGATCATCTGCCTACATTAAATTTTCAGTAAATCACCTTTCTGTGCATAGAAGGACAATTTGTAAAAAGCCATTGATTCAGGGATAGAGCTTTGGGATTTAAAGCATTCAGGGCAGGTGAGAAGAATTGAGCGATGACACCACATGGTGAGTGAGTTGCATGCTAAGTGTGTTGCATGAAAAGGATCAGGGCAGGAAAGAAGTTTGAAAAGGAAGAGAGAAAAAGCAGAGAGCTTGAATCACAGCTCCAACAATTCCACACATAGATATTTTTCTCTAATCGCCATTAATCCCTATCTGGCTCATTACTGTAATGAGAGAACCTGGTTGAAAGTAAGTTCCAAAGTGAGTTCTAATTCTATTTAAAGATTACAGTGCAGCTGACTATTTAATTACCTTGAGAAGTCTAAGCTATTTCTGTACTGTCTGAGCTGAATAGACGGATTTACAGCTCTCTATGAATCTATTGCTTTCTTTGTGGATCCCATAAACATCATGGTCTTGGGAGGATTTCCTGAAAATTCAAAAAAAATAGACCCAAAAAATTAAAGCCAAATCGATAATCTTCATTTTGTATAACTTTACAAGGTAATAATTAAAGCTCTTCGGTATTTTTGAATCGGGTGGGATTGCATCTATCCTTGGTTCTCATGTGACCCTAAAGATTTCATTATGAAATTACCTCTGAATCTGCAGCTGAAGAAAATGCTGCTCTAACATCTTATGAATTTTTTTCGGAAGTTATGATAGTACAGCATCATACCTACATATAATTTTGAAGTATTTATGCCATTATCTTATGTAGCTGACTCTAGTCATTTAAATGTCTTTAAAAGTTATGCGTTCTCTGGTTCAAATCTCAGGCTCTCTCATTGGTGTAAACCATTTTTCTGCTTGTGGTTTTATAGACCACAGACCTGTTTATCTGGAGGTTAACTGAAGGTCTCAAAACATATCTAATTTGAAAAGGAATGGGAAAAAAAAACTAAGTTTTGTTTTCAAGGCCAGGAAAATGGTGACTCCATGCTAACAGCCTGGCATTTAATTATATTTCCAGATTAATATATGTGAATAGAATGTGAGCACTGCAGCATCTGAATTATAGTGAAAACAGGAAATCACGCAAGTGGCACTGTCCCCTAATAGCCTGCAGGACCCTTGGGTTCGAGCTCCAGATGTGTAATAACTAGATGACTGACCTTTTGAATGTCATTTATCCTTCCTGAGTTTCATCTTCCTCAAGGATAAAATAAGAGGTTGCTGTAGATTCTGTCTGAAGTTCCTAAAAGTCTGTAATTCTCTGACACAGGCAATATATTATAGCTTCCTATCAGAGTCAATTCAACCGTTACATATTTTTTATCCTTGGAAATTACACAATATGTTTATATCTTTTTTCTACTGAGCACTATTCCCAAGGAACATCCATGCAGAATAGTTTTCTTAGAAATGTATTGGAGACAGGGAGGGAAAATAAAGAGGGAATCGAGGAGGAGGAGGAAGTAAAGAGGTTTGTCATTTAGATCAACTCTGATATAAGACTTCAGATGTCTAATAACTTTCTAACTTTTCTTTCTTTCTTTCTTTCTTTCTTTCTTTCTTTCTTTCTTTCTTTCTTTCTTTTTTTTTTTTTTTTTTTTTTTTTTTTTTTTTTTTTTTTTTTTTTTTTTTTTTTTTTTTTTTTTTTTTTTGAGGCACTCTTGCTCTGTAGTCCTGGCTGGTCCTGAGCTCACTAAGTAGGCCTGGCTAGCAGGGGATTCACAGCAATCTTCCTGTCTAAGCCTCCCTCTTGGAGGTTAGAAATATAACTATATATAACTATGCACCACTACACACAGCTATTTTGTGGTTCTGGGGGATTGAGCCCACGGCCTCGTGCTGCCTAGACAAATGCTGTTGTCACTGAGCTATGCCACAGCCGCACACTGGCACTCTCATCCCCTCGTCCAGCATCTGCCCTTGGTGTTGATGTACCTGTCTGGGTTCCTGCCGCTCGAGCTTTGCCAACCTCATGGTCCCGTCAGGGTGCTTTGCTCATTCTGTACTACAAATGTTGTGCCTCTTCTCTGCCTGTAGCACTTTCCCCCGGGTGCTCATTTCACTAACTTGGTCTGATCCTATATGTTTCCTCTTCATCTGTTTGTTCATAGATCAATCTCAAGCAACTGAAGCAGTACTTGGCATGTAGCAGATACTCTGCGAATGTTTGAGGAATGTGTCAATTTTTGATGCTACTGAGAATTGTCTCGCATTCGCTGTTTCAAGTTTTCAAATCTCATTATGTCTAGTTTACAAATTTAACCTTGGGGTCAACTTTATCCTTCATTTTACCACACACACTGTGGAGACACCTCACCGTTGCTCTGTGGGTTGTTAACTGCACTATCTTATGTGTTCTTCTGAACAAAAGCTTGTTTAATAACTGAAGGTGTTTGGTACCACTAATGCTAGAGTAAGACTGTAAGAGTAGGCCATGTTCCAAGCAGAACTGCACACGGACCTTGTGAGTGAGTAAGCTGAGACAGTGACAATGATTGGCATAAGCAAAATAGAAAACTTACAAAGTAAATGAAGGAAATGTTGGAATATACCATTGATACTGCATATAAGAGTACAAAAAGCAAGTTTAAAAATATTAAAGGGTTCCAAGATTGTGAGATCAAGGTGAAGCTCACTGCTGTTTTCTTCCTTCTTTTTTTCTTTCTTCTTTGCATCTCTCTTCTCTTGTCGTGGCACTGGAGTCTGAACCCAGGGTCTTTGCACTGAGCCACATTCCTAGGCTTTTTATTTTTATTTATATTTTGAGATAGAATCTTGCTAAATCATGTGTTGCTCATGCTAGACTGCAATTTGTTGTCGTCCCGTCTCAGCTTATCCAAATGTTGGGATTACAGGCATGAGCCTCTGCACTCTGCTTGGTGTTGATGTATGTATTTAGTTATTTAGTTAGCTGGTTACTTGTATTTTGGTCGGAAGTAAAAGGGAAAAGGGCAGAAAGGAGGGAGAGAGGAACAAAGGGAAGGAAAGAGAGGGGACGGTAAAGGATAGGGAAGGAAAGCAAGGTGAGGAGAGGGACGAGAAGGGAGAAAACAGAGGAGGAAGAAAGCTAATTCAAGGTCAGATAACCATGCCCCCTTTTGAAAAAAAAAAATACTTATCCTGAGCCACAGTTTGAGGCATGGACAATATGAATAAGAGCCTAGCAAGGAGGATCAAGGCTGTGCCAATAACTGTGTTCTGTCTGGTGTCAACAGTGCATAGGCCCCTAGAGACCAAGGAAACTGGAAGTTTGTATTTGCATGGTCAAACGCCCATGTGTCCGATTGAACTGCAAAAGGAGAGTGGGAAAGCCCTTGTCACCTTGACGAGATACGTCTGTGCACAAAATGCTCAACTTCATTGTAAACCTTGAGTTTTGCACGTATACATATCAATAAAATGTGGGTGAAAAAAAGCTTACATGTAGCCTGCACCCTCAGCAGGGTGCAGGAGAGCCACACATGTACTTCATTTGTTGCAGCCAACGGTTTAGTCAGTGCCCAGAACAGCCCTGCCAGAACCTAGCTAAGGTAAGGGCAGAGGTTTCTGGGCCTGTGAAGACGCAAGGGAGAAATGAGGAAAATACCAGGATATCAACAGGCAATCCTTCAGTATTTTTTGACATGCATAGTTAAGGCTATAAGAAAGAAGAAAATATAACATGCACCTGCAGGAAAAGCTAAATGAGATTTTTCAAACAAGGTGCGCATGTTCTAAGTAGAAGCTTTGTGAATAGAATTAACGTAAACTGTTAAAAGTATGAAAAAAATGTTTAGGTAAATGTTTAGGCAATATAGAAAAGGTGTTAAAGCCTTATACCAACTTCAGTAGTGACATGAATAAATGCTCAGTGGAAGTTTAAAATTATTTCAAAGTTCATTGAAAGTGTTCAGATTGAAAAGAGGGCTTAAGGGGTGTTGACAACTGTGGACCTTATCCGTAAGTAATTTCAGAGAAGCACAGATTAAGTTTCCCATTTAAAAAATAAAAGTGCCACTAGCTACCAGCATTCATTTAATTTCCAGTGACTTAGAATTACTATATTTTGAAAATGAAAATACCACTACTAAAAGCAGAATACTATAAATAGAATGGGATCTTTTGTTTCCAAAGACTGTTGGTGCAGACCAGAGCAATGCAAACATAATAATGAAAACAAGATATTCTGTGATGAACCTTAAGGTGAGGTTAGGGCTGCAGTTCATGAGTTATCTCTGGGCAAAGGGAAAGCAGTTAGAGGTTGTTTCAATGAGCAGAAAAAACACCGTGAGCTACATAGGAATCACTGAGTTGTGATGATTCAGTGTCAATACAAGCAGAGTAATTTGTGCAAGAAATAGTAAGTCAAGAGTCAAGAATAATCTTCTTTAGATGCCACTACAATTTTTGAGGGAGCAAAAACTGAATGATGGTCTTATGAAATGCATCTGCCATCTAACTGAATTTTAAAGTCATTTTTTTCTGCATTTTGTTATTTTTGTGCTGATTCCAAACTTCTAAAATTGCCTTGGGTACTTGCTCTTCTTAAATTGTATTTTGCTAGAGAGAACTTGCTATAATTACTACAGTGAGATGCAGAGTTTCAGTGAAGCACAAGCATCTTTACGCCTTGCAGGTATCATCATCCAAAATCTTCTAGTGAGGCAGCAAGCTCATCAATATGGACATACCCTGGGATTAGAATGTCTGGGAGGCCTTGTTTTTTAAGGGAAAAGTGCAAAAATATAGACATGGAACAAACCATGGGATTGAGGAGGAAAGGCTCTCAGAGAGGGCTGTGGGTGAGGTCAGCAGGGTGCAGTTACAGTGTTTAGGGGCAAAAAACAAAGGTACGGGCCATGCTATTATTTATTCAAGTGGACCAGCTGGGTTTGTGATTAGGAGACCTGAACGGCAAAGATTATTAAAAATTCATTGTACTTTTCAAATTTCAAAAGATACATTAAATGGATTAGTTCAGTTATTTTAATATTCTTAGATTTGTTTTGCAATATAGTAATCTTTTGTTATGTTGGATTATGAAAATATCTGTGGTAAATCCTCCTCACATTGAATAGTTGTGTCATTCTGAAGGCTTCTGTGACACAGCCTTGGATACAGATATCGGAAGCAGACACAGTTTAGGATTTGAGGAAAAGCACCACACAAATAATTTTTTTTCTCACAGACTGTAGGTGGGATGGATGTTCTGCATGTCTGTACTGCCCTTGCTCCTTGGTGGAGCCAGTGGGTGAAAAGAAATGTGTGGCTGGGCAACTGTCTTAGAAAGCAGCATACCAGGTTGGATTTAATACTTACCTGAGGTTCTCTGAGCTTTTTTTCTGTTCATTTGTTAAAAGAACGAGCTGAACCAAATTATTCCCAAACTTTGAATCTCTGTCAGAGCTATGTAACATTAAACAGATTGCAATATTTTTGCTATATTTTCTTCTGTGTTAAATTACTAAGTGGCATAATGGCTGCTAACCTCATTCCTGTCTGCCTGGCATCCTACCATCCTTCCTTCCTCCAGTAAAATAATACATGCAAAAACACTTTAAAAGTTCAGATTTTGGTATACTACTGCACAGCATTATTGCAGTGTGTAAGGAAAATACACTTTTATAGCTGTTGAGTGCATATTATTTTCAGACAGCGCTATGTGTTTATAATATATTATTATCTTTTAGAGATTTACTGAAACTATAAGGTAGCTGTCCTACTCTGGCTCAGATGAGAAATCTGGAAAGCATGAAGGTAAAGGGACTGGTTTAAGATCAAAATATAAATAGCAGAATTTAGAATTCCAGCATAGTTCTTCATCTGACTGTTTTCTATAGCTTCTGGAGAAGTTGAGATATGAGATAAGGAAAAAGAGTGGAAACAACTGAAGGCTTCCTCATGTGTGCTGTGGCTGGGTCTGACTATACTTCCAATCATTTAGGAAGCAGAAAAGTTTGTACGTGCCTCTGTGGCCTAGAGCTGGGGGTTCTGTTTTTGAATGAAGTTGCTTTGCCCTTGCGGTAGTAACATCACTGCAGTGTCTGAACACTAGCATCTGAACTCACCAAAGACATGTTGATGATAAAGTGCTTGCATGGAGAAGTTCATAATGTGAAAAAAATACAGATGATTTAAACAAATTCTTCATTCAATAAGAACTTCAAGTTTATTGTAAGAGGCTCGTTTTTTTCTTAACACATTAAAAATGTTTTCTTGAAAAATTAAAATAAATTCTTAGAAGAAAATCATGTACTGTACTTTCAGCACCAGTTACTTTCAGAAAATATCAACCAACTTATTTTGTAATTATTTTCAAAAAGAACAAGTGGGAATTCGGGCACAGCTGTTAATAGCTAGACCTTTTTCTTTCATGGTCCTATCAAGGTGACTGGCGAAGGGCTGCGTCCATCCGGACGAATAGATGAATATCTGCCTTAAAGGCTCAAGTTCCTTTGGGATCTTTGTTGCAAGAGTGTAAAGAGGCCTGGGATGGTTGTTTTATTTGATTCAAATTCAGCTGGGCAAGCTTTAACCAGGAGTGTCACATCTAACTTTTGGGACGTTTTACCCATCTTCCTGCCATGACTGGTTTCAGATTATAGTACTGTGTTAACATGCATTCAATCCAAAGCCTTTCAGCATTAATTTGTTTTTTACCTCTCACTATTGCAAGCATAGAATTTCCAGGATGGAAAGGTCAAGAGTTCCTTAACATTTAATAACCTTACTATATTATTTTTCAGATTTTTCTTACAGATCCAGAGATAATTTTGTTAGTGGAAAAACTGCTAACTGCTAGTTGAGAATAGAGTGCAGAGTTTTCAATTTATGGGACAGGTTTGTAGGATTTCAGAGGATTTCAGGGCTACTTTGTGTGTGTGTGTGTGTGTGTGTGTGTGTGTGTGCTATGTGCCTGGATATGTTTGTATATGTGTGGGAAACCATACTAATGCATAGAAAGACATCAATTTGTGTATCCTTATTAGAAGTTTATAAAAATCTATTTAAAGTACTGCTTTGTTGACATGGAAATGACCAATTATCTTATTCATTCTAAAATGCAACTTTTCTCTGCCAGTAAAAATCTTATTGCAAGTTAAAACATTTTTAAAACCACTTTTCACTCCTTATACATCAATTTAGCCTGTCTGAAGCATATAAACTATCTATATGTTTCACTTAAATTTCTAGAAGCATTTATTTTTATCAATTCTTTATCATTTTCTATTTGTTTAATAATAGCATATTTGCAGCACATTGGACTATAAGCCAAATCTCGTGTGATAAAATTATTTGCATTCAGAAAAAAAAAAGAAAAGAAAAAGAAAGAGTTCAAGCCAGACGTCCAGACGTGGTGCACACACCTGCAGTCCCAGCACTTTGGGAGCCTGAGGCAAGAAGATACAAATTGAAACCTAGCCTTGCCAACCTAGTGGGATCCTGTCTCAAAATAAAAACTAAATAAAATCTCAGTCCAAAGGCACTGGTTTCAATACCTAGTACAATAAAAGGAAACAAGTAGAATGGATTGGAAAAGGGAGGATGACAGTACAGAGGGCTGGGGAATGGCACAGTGGGTCATGTGCTTGTCTTGCAAGCAAAAGGCCCAGAGTTTGATTATCCAGCACCATGTAAATCCAGGCATAGTGGTGGACACCTGTAATCCCAGCGCTCAAAAGGCTGAGGCAGAAAGATTTTCATGAGTCCAAGGCCAGTCAGGACTGCAGAGTGAGACTCCGACTCAAAAAATTAATTAATTAATTAAAAGACAGTGTAGATAATACAGGTTTTTGTAGAAGATAAAAGAGAGGATTAAAGAACAGAATTAAATTAAACAAAGCATTAACCCAGCACTCTGAGAGGCTGAGGCAAGAATTTGAGCCCATAGCTGCTTAAAGAGACCTTGGATTTAAATAAATTAATTAATTTTTAAAAAGGCTAATATAGCTCAGTGAGAACTGTGAAGGCCTCAGTTTTAATCTCCAATAACACACACACACACACACACACACACACACACACACAAAGTGAAGAGAGAGAAAATGAAGTCACTGTGTTTCACTTCTAACTTTTACTTCCTCAAATTGTAGTCACTCATTATCTGTAAAAATGTTAGCTCTCTGGAACACATATTCATTACCTAAACTAACTGGATCCTGAAGTTATTGATGAATTTCTGTGGTAAAAATGGAACTTAGCCTGTCTTTATTGTCTTTGATCCTTTCTTTCTTAATAAATATATCTGAGCTAGAGTTGGAGAGTTGACAATTCTGAGGAGTTGAGATAAATTTATTAAATAAAAGTTTTGAAAATCATGTTAATTTTAAATTAATTTTTCATTAGAATTAATTAAGACTGTCAAATTTGTATGAGTAATCTTTGTTGTCCTCAAAAAGTCTACTGCAAAGCATGTGGCTGATTAGATATCTTTCATACTTTGCTTTAGTATATTTTCATCTCTATGGAATTAGAAGGATGTCCCATCAGTGACTTATTTTTATGAATAAAAAACTATTTTAATCTTCAAAAAATACAACAGCTTGCAGGGGTCAATCTTTTAAAATAGTTGCCTCACTGGTTGAAATTATTAATCAGTTTCCTTCAGGAAATATATGAAATTAAATATTAAAGTAAAGATCTAAACAGTCCTGCAGTCTCAGGGCTTCTGAGGGCATGATTTCCTTATATTTCCTGAAATAGCTGACCTTCCTCAATCCAAATGTAGAATCTGCATGAATAAAAAAGTCCCTCATTTTTGTCTCAATACTCATCACTTAGGCTTCATTTACCTTTTTAGCCCTTTATATCTCTTTTTATAGGCACAGCTTGTTAGAATTTAACTTTTCACCATAGCATAATTGATTACTAAATCCAGGTCTTGTTTATCAAAAGAATTTTCCACCTTATACTGAGTTTGTTCACTCAGCCCACAAATGTTTTTACCACCTTCCACATACTAGCCAATGCTCTAATTGCTTGGAATCTGTGGACAAAGCACAAGATCTTCCTCTTACCAAGCCTTTACTGTGGTGACAGATAAGAAGCAATAGTAAGAATGCATTATCATAAGCACATGACATGGTCTGTTAGAAAATGTTAAGTGCATTTGCAGAATAAAAAATGTAGATATGAATTAGAAGAATCAGAGGGTTAAGATGTGTGGATATATAGGGTGGGGTTGGGAGGAGAGTTGGAATTAGAAAGCATCTTCACTTACCTTATTTAGAAGGTGACAGTTGGGTAAAGCTCAGGGCGCATTCCAGGCAGCGGAGGAGCCTAAGATAAGATCCCAACACCAAAGTAGAAGGGAGAACAAGATCAGTTTACCTGGGGGTGGGAGAATAGCACAAGGTGAGATTAGAGAGACAGTAGGGGCCTGTGGCCTGATGCAGACACAGAGGGCATAATTGGCTATTGTGAAGACTCAGTTCAACCTGAGGTAAATGGATTACTACTGTGGTTTTTGAGCACAGACGTGGTATCGTAAAACTTACTTGCATTCTCGATGGAAACTTTTCTAATATAGAGTCAAAATTTCCTAATAGATTAGTGTTGAGTTTAGGAAAACAAAACTTCAACGTGTTATTGAATATCTCTAGATCTTGCTAAGTAATATCCATAGTAAACAGTAGCAGACATAGCAATGGTGAACAGCAGTAGCCTTGAGGTTGCCATATGCCCGAGACTTCTCTGGTTGATGTGTACTAATTCCGTTAATTCTCGTAAGACCCACTCAGGGATCGACTCTTATTTCCATTTTATAGGAGAAGCATGTGAAGCTCAGAAAATTGGTTCCTTGTCCAAGATCACATAGCTGGGAAGGACAGATTTAGGTTTAAATCTTGGGACTACAGAGTGTGTGCTCATATGATGCTGTACTCGTATATTGAAACAAAGATGATAACAAAGCTCAAATAGGAAAAGATAACTAGGAGCTCTTACTTTCTAATGAATATCTTTTTGCTTCTTTATAGAGAAAAGACAACAGAGCTGGGAAACACGGGCGGTGCTGAGGAGGCCGGATTATATTGCTTCACGTACTTTAGTTTATGGGGTGGGAACAACTGGGCTCCTCCGAGGTTTATTTTACCCTGGTGTTACCAACTTCTGTTTCCTCGATTCCCCTTCCTAGGCTCTTCATTCTGAAGCTCAGGCTGCTGAGTCCTGCTTTATCTGGGTCATGTCTGTATCATGATTGATGGGAAGGAGAGCAGATCAAGCCATAGACTGCCTTTTACATCTTCTATCTGGTAGATAGAATTTGCCTCTGTTCACTTTTCGTTGGCCCAAGTGAATCATGTGACTCTTCTTGAACTCAACAGAGCGGTGCTCTTTATATACCCTACTGACAGGCCTCATGGCAAGGGAAAGAAATAGTTCCTGAGTAGATGCCGATCCACCAAAGTGACACTGCTTTATTTTAAATCACATATTGCTGTGCACTTGCTCATCTGCTGGTGTTTCTCACATGCAGAGAGACATAGCTAATGCCCTTCTGGAGTGGAGAAAAGTCTTAAACTCCCATAATCAGTACTTAGGAAAACCTCGGTCAGTGATTTGATTGACAGTTTTCCTCAACTGGACTCTGGAAAGGAGTTGAGCAGGCATTTCTCTGGATTTTTGGTTGCAAATGAAAAACATGCTGTAAAGGCCCATTCTGCTAAAGGATTGTAAGTGCACTGGTCCTAAAGTGTGGCTGGGTGATGTCATCACCTTGAGCCAGCTTATATATTACACGAAGGGAGAGAATTAGCAAGATTTAAAGAGAATCATTTTCAGTAATTTATCTGTTAATATTAGAGGACACATGTACACAACATCACATCGGTTTCCACCTTTCTGCCGTTGAATGTGAGCCCATCAATGACAAGGCCAGTGGGAATTGCAGTTCTCTCTCCTACTGAATGCAAATACTGGACAAATGGAAAGGGCTTCACATGCATGGAATGATTGATTTGATGTGTGAGTCACATGAAGCCAGATGAATCCATTCCATTTTTTTGTCCAAGGCACAGGTGTCAAACAGCAGTTCTGATAGCTTAGTTTCAGCTCTTTGCACATCACTCCACGAATCTTCAGTGCATTAGCCGAATGGACTGTTGGGGTGAGTGGCCACGCCTGTGTGGTAACAGATAGGAGAGCAGTTCTGTATGTCAGGATATATGTGCATTTGATCCTCAGAGAAGATTTGACATTAAACATTTTTAATGGTACAGCCTGAGGATTTGAAATATATAGATGGTAAAATGGCTGAAGTAGCAGCTATGTTACATGTGACATATGTGTGCAGCTATTTTGTGGTCACAATACTTCAGATCTGCTCTGCAAATGTTTTTCTGGAATATTATATATCATTATTTATAATAGTCACTGTGTTGTATAGTATATCCTCTGAATTAGGGACAACTGAAGGTTTGTTTTTTCTTTTGACTAACATCTCCCCCAGTACCTCTCTGCTTTCCAACCTCCGGTAGTTGCTATTCCACTATTTCTTGTCTTCTTTTTTTTTAAAGTATAGATGTATGTTTGTGATATCTAATAGTCACCTGTATCTCGAGGATTATATATATATATATATATATATATATATATATATATATATATATCACATCTTAACCATTTTTACTTCTTCTCCTCCTAATCCCCTTTTATCTCTACAGTGAATTCTATTACTTTAAAAATAGATATTAGATTCCATATGAAAGAAGTTATGTTTTTGTTTCGAGCTGCATGGTTTATATCATTTAGGATGATTCCCTTCAGATTCACTCATGTCATTGCATATGTCAAAAATTCTTATAACTGCACAGTACTGCTATGTGTGTGTATCTGTGTGTATCCACATGTACATGGCACATATCTGAGGTTGATTTTTATGTTATTATTGTGTTATGTGATTGTTGTGTACTGCGGAAGCATGGAGTGCAGATATCACCTTGATATACTGATTACATTTATTATATTCCCAGAAGTGGGATTGTGGTATCTATGATATTGTTTTGGATATAAAATGCAAACTATGTCATAAAAATTTCTTGAGATTTAGGATAATTTTAGGAGGTTGTCATTATGGTTAATTTACTCTGTTTATTTCTTTAAATTCTCGTTTTACTTAACATTTTGCAGTGTCCTAGTTGTTTACGGTAATTTCTTTTTAATTTCATGTTTGCACCTCTCTACTACTTTTACAACTATAAATTTGCTACAAATCAAATTGAATTTAAAAAGGGAAAATATGAACTTTATTCCTGCACAATTCAATTAGCATTCAGTATCTTTTTAATAGTTTTTCCCATTTTAATTAGTCTACATATACATTAAACAGATTATGTTGAAAATTTAATATTACTATTGTTACCACCAGGCAATGCACAAAAATCTTTTCTGCTTTAATCTGAGTTTATGTTTTCTTTGCAAAATAATTTACTCCCTTAGAAACTAAGGTTTTGTTTTTATAATTTTTAAATAAAAACATCTTTATAGCTTGTAAGTCTAGAAAAGGAAAATTGGAATGAATTTTATTGTTTTCCAAAAGAAAAAAAAATCTTTTTAAATTACAGATCCATTATGTAACAAGTCTCTTAATTTTTTTTTAAATTATAAATGTAGGACTTCAGAACAGATACTCAGACTATGCCCAGAAATTTGTCTTTTGTTTTTCAGTGAACTTCTTTCTTACTGATAGGTTTCTTTTCCCATAGAGGAAGAGGATTGTTAAATTTAGCACTGTCAAATACTCCAGGATCAAAGCTCTCTGCTAAGTCCCCAAAATGGAATAGCTGCCACCAGCCTTTCAACCACAAGTCTTTATGAACCTGGACTTTTTGGACCAAAGTTAGAATTCTGTGAATTGAATTCCTTTATAAAGTTTTAGTTCAGATTTTTGCCCTTAGCTTCATTTCCCCTCAGGGATCCTTTAACATCACTAGAATGTTATCTGGAAAATGGTACTGTACTGTGACTTGTGCCTGAATCCTCTCGGAATTGTCATCTTAGCTGCTTGTGCGCTGAGACTTCAGAGTCTAATTCATTATTAAATTCAGCTAGAACTTACTTCAGATATGTAATGATGATTCTAACCTGGCATTTTCTCATTTGTTTCAGTTTCCTCTGTTTTAGTATTAGGTTTTGTTTTGTTTTAATATGGCATCGATTTACTTCCTTCTTCCTCTATTAAAGAAGCAGAAAAAATTGGCAATCTGGTTTTTTGTTTGTTTGTGGTTTTTTTTTTTT